>RJWH01004810.1:0-95178 GCA_004363575.1 Solenodon paradoxus | reverse complement strand
GCAGGTGCGTCCCCCCCGCAGGTGTGCGCCCTCCTCAGGTGCCTGTCTTGCTGGTGGTTGCTGTAGAGCAGCCCCGGCGCTGTGTGAGTGCCCTGGTGGCCCCACCTCTGCCTTCCCAGCCCTCAGTCATGGACCAGGCCCTGAACTTCCATTCTGCTGGACCTGGGTGCCAAACTGTCACTGTCAAGGCTTTGGAGTAGAGCGGACCTCCGTGGGAGCCGCCAGCTTGTCTGTCCCTCGCTCCTGAGTCCCCAGCTGGGCCACTTCCTTGCATTTCACGGCTGGCATCCTCCGTAATCAGCCTTTCAACTTGGGTTCCAGAGACACTTGCTTTCATCTCCCATTGCAGCTTCTAAAAATAACGTCCGTGCTAACGAGTTCGTATTCATTTCTCTTCTCTTTCACACGGGGCTGAGAGAGCAGAAAGGACCAAGGACGGGCTCCTCCTGTCCCCGAGGGCTGCCGCCTGGGCCAGGCGACCCTGTGGGGACAGGGCAGCGTCTCCGCCTTCCCCTCCTGCCAGGCCGCCCAGAGATTGCTCCCTCAGTGAGAGCAGCAAGCCCCAAAGCGGGGCGTCCCTGTGACAGGCCCAGGGCGGCCGTGTTTGAGATCTGGGCCCAGTTCAGCCACAGCCACAGGGTCCCCTGGAACTCAGCCTCCAGGAAGCGACTCCCTGGCGGTGGCGGCGGCTGGGCCTGGGGGAGGCGAGAGCTGATGGAGGCTGGAGGCTGGGGTGCTGGGGCTCTCCGACGCAGCTCCCACCCTGCTGGGAGGAGGGGGCCAGCCTGACCGTAGGAAGGCCCCCAGGTCTGCCCTCACTCGACTGGCATAGGTATGCACTCTAGGCCCGTGTCCCTAGAAGTCACTCCTCGGGACAGGGCTGGGGAAGTGTCCTGGCCTGGAGCAGGTTCCGGGATGTCAGTCTGCGAGCTGGTGCTGGGCGTCCCCTGGTGGTAGCAAAAGTATCTGGAGACACGGAGGGGAGGCCACTCCTGCCGTGGGGTGTGCGAGGTACCCTTGAGGACCACCGCAGGGCCCTTCCCGCCAGGCACTGCCAGCCTGCAGGAGGCCCGGCACATTGAAGGGCGCCACGGCCAGTGCTGGTGGGGGCCGGGAGGGGAGTAGGCCGACCCCGAGGCCCAGCGGACGCGGGTGTGCCGACCAAGATTTAGGGAAACGTTGGAAATGAAAGCTGGTTTAAAACATCTCTTTAGAGTTAGCAACACCAAGCAGGACGGCTTCATTCCTCCTGGGTCTTCTAGTCACAAGCCGCTCATGCTCTCTAGTGAGAAAACCACAGGGGAGCGTTGTCTCGGTCCAATTTCACGGAGAACCCCAATATAATGCCTGGAAATCAGTGAGTTCACTTACCAGTGAGAAGAATTTCTAAGGGAACATTCTAGCAACACTTTTGCTGGTTTCGCAAATATTTCTGGTGATGGGAAACTTTAGAGTTTTGCTAAGTTAAATTAAATCATGGAAACCGGCTGAATTTCTAGAAAGCTCCAAATGGAATACGGACTGAATGGAAGTTTAATGGCTTTGACGTATCACAGAGAAGCGGAGGTAGCCAGGCCCGTGCCGCGCGGGACAGCTGTCCTGTAAGGAAGGAAAGGTTTCTGGAAATGAGAAAACAAACGACTGAATTTACCGGTCTGGAGGGAGCTCTTCTCAAGACAGCTAGTAATTGCTGACTTCTTCGTTGTCAGTGAAACCTGAGGTTTTGGAAGACTGAAAATTCTAATTAGAATATGTAATTAAAACTATGTCAGCAACAAGGAAAATATCCTGCATACCAGAAACCAAGACACGAGGATTCAGTAAGAGAAAGTATAAGGAATGCTGATGCATGTTACTGAGGAACAAGTGAGTAATTTGTCTTCAAGAGAAGCTGATTATTTCAGAAAAGCACAGAAGAAAATCTGAATGTGAAAAGGGTAGTCTCAGGTTTATGAAAAGGAAATCTAGAATAAATAGAGACTTGCTGCGGTCAAGTCAGATGAGCCTGAATAAACTTGTTATAAGGATTTAAATATAAGCTTTAATAGCAATAATACACCTATGTGAAGCCAAACTTTTTCTTTTATCTCTAAAAGACTAAGTTTCCTTCAGCTCTGCTCTTCTTCTGATAACGGACTAAACTCATTAGGCCACCTGCTCGGAAAGCAAAGGTCTGGTCGCGTTATCTTTGTCAACAGGGGCCTGGACCAAGTAACCCTCGGGTCAGTGTTGAAAGCCAGGTTTTTCTAGAGCCATGTAGCGCTTCTATAGGTGTGATCGGCCACGCTGACCAAATGGGGAGACCTGTGCTCCTAGTCATGTTTTAAAATCTTTTGATGTTATTTGATAAAACTTCCCAAATCAAATATAAATGAAGCTCCTTTTTCCCCGGAACAGCATCTCGTGAGGTCCGTTTTCTCTCCTTATGAGAACGACATGTGAAGCTAATTGGGTCCCCGGGACGTGCTGCGTTGCGCGGGATCACTGTCAGGCCGGACAGCGCTTAGTCGTGTCTGCGTGGACAAACCGTGTATAATCTGTGTTCCGGTCGTGACACTCCCGACCGTCCGGTCGGTCCTGGTACAACGCTCTTACTTGTGATTCTTGTTATTTGAAAAGTCTGTCGCAAAGATAAGCACATTTCCTTGTCCAGTGAGTTATAATATTTAACCAAGACCATGTTAAAGTCTTCTTGTCGCACGCCCTGGTGGAGCAGAGGTTAGGTTCACTGTCTCTGGAGGACGCAGGCCACACACCCCTGGGTTCGAGTCCCGGGTCCGGGGGTTTGCTGGGGCGCGAACAACTAAACGGAAATAAGATAAAATGCTTCTTCCCCCTCTTCCTGCCTGCTCACCTGCCTTCCTGCTGCACCTTTCCTTAAAAACCCAGTCTTGTCATTTACAAAAATGACTGTGTTCTCCGATGCTTTTGCCAGTGGCTTCCATCTTTACAGACATGCCTGGAAAACGCTGACAGCTGAGCTCCGATGCAGGTTTCCGGTGACCTTACAGCGATGAAACTGCGCGACAGCGTCCAGACTCATGGAAGGACTGGGCTGGAACAGGGAACAGTGAACACATGGAACTAAATGAACTTGTAAGGGTGGTCATAATTTTATTAGGAATAGTGACAAGACCAGATTATCTTATTTGTGCTGACTTGGAAATTACTGTTTGATTTTAACTTTGAGATCTTCATACTGTCGAGCATAGCAACGGGGAGACCATGATGGTGTGAAGGTAACTCTGAAATGGAAAATGACCTTTAGAGCTGAGAAAGAACATTTAAAATTATTTTCAGGGAGTTATGTCTGTGTGTGTAAGAGAAGCGTATATATGTGCATGCACTTCTAATGTTACACAGACATATGGACATTGCATCTATTTAAAATCTAATAAATACAAATAAGATTTGGAAAAAAGATACGAAGATAGGCTACTTGACACTCATTTGTGTCTAAAACTAGCTGTGGCTCAGTGATATTATCTGTGGCGAGAGCTAATACACAGGCTGTTCACTGGTTAAATTCTACAGGTCCACGGCGCTGCTGATTTTGGCAAGCAGCCACTCGGCTTCTTCTCAGCCGGGTTACTTTTCTCTCGGGTTAGCACGGTGCCCGGCTTATTCACTTGGCTTAAAGGAGTATTATCTTACCACGTTTGGAGGTATCTTGCCTTTTAGTCAAAGCATACACATTCAGAACTTTACAGGTATACATTTAATAGCATTTTTTTTCAAGGGAAGGTGCAGGCAGGAATGAAGGCGGGTGGGCAGGAAGGAAGAGAGGAGGGAGAAGCATTACTTTATTTTCATCCAGTTGTCCGCACGGGTTGCTTCCCCCACCGGGACTGGAACCAGGGGTGCGTGGCCTGTGTCCTTCAGAGGCGATCGAGTGGCTTAACCGCTGCTCCACCAGGGCGCCGCCATAGCGTTTCATGCCCGAGGTGCTGCCGTGAGACTAAAGCCACAGGCCAGCGGTGCGGCGTTTCGTGAGGGCTCCCACGGAAGCCACAAGCCGACTGGACACCGACGGACAGCACCCTTGCCCCGGGCTCCTCGGAAAGGCGGGCGTTCTTGGAGACGTCCTGTTCCCTGTCGCCACGTCGCACGGTTCTTAGAGGCACATTTTCTGCTAGTCTTGCCGCCTCGCGGACACCGTTGCGAAGTCTGATGCCGCCTCACGCGGCTAATGAGGGCGCTGCGCTCCCGGCACCACGGAGAGATCCAGGCCCGGCACGAAGCCGCCGACTTCGCGGACGCGTCACTGGAGCTAGACTTGCTTTGCCGCTCGGGAATTCTGGAGTGACTCTCTCTGAGCGCGACTGGGGGTGGTCGCGGCAGAGGGGGAACCGCGTGCGCCCTTCCAGATGCGAGGACTGGTGTCCTCCATGCAGGTGCCCCCGCACCCGTAAGCGGGCAGGGCCGGGCAGAGTTCCGGCCTCTAGAGCAGCGGGATGACTGGTGGCGCCTACTTCCGGGCAGGGTGAGCGTCTGGGCCACGTCCTTAAATCTACGCCACAGACTGAAGCGTGAACCCAGAGGTCAAGGCCAGCAGGACCACCAGGTCCAAGGACGCCGCTCCTGGGTCGGCACTGCCAGGGATGACGACATGCTGAGAACTCTGTCAAACCCGCCAAGTGCGCCGTGGAGGAAGGCACTCTGGGTGGACACACGTGCAGAGGCCCCGGTGAGCCATCTCCGAGAGGACGGAGCGGTGGGACACCCACCTGCACGCGGCTCGGGAGCCCTGCCCACCCCTCCTGACGCTGCAGGCCAGTCGGAGCCGATGGAGCCCCCGGAGCTGCACGACCCAGCTACTCGCGGCCCCGCGTGACCACGCACGCAGCGGGCGGGCCCTGCCCCGCGGGAAGGGTCTCACTCAGCTGGGCCCCTGCGGCCCGGCCGGAGAAGCAGCTCACGTGTCTCCGCGCGGCAACTCTTCGCACAGGAAGCGGCGTGAGCACAAGAAACCAATGCTCAGCGTGGGCTCCTGAGAAAACTTTTATTTCCAAGAGCAGGTGACTCATTAGGACAAGGACCGAGAAAAGTGACCGGCCAGTCGGGGTTTGGCGTAATAAATAACAAGTGCACTGTGGCACCGTGGCTTCTGGCGCCCGTCGCGCTGGGACATAAACGCGCCTGCTCTGGCTGCAGCAGCTGCCCAGCAGCCCACACGCTGCGCAGGCGACAAACTGCCCCCCAGGCCCGGCCTGGCGCGCCCCTTCCCCCGCAGGCCCGCGGTGCGTGGCCCGGCTCCGACGGAGGGACCCGGGTCTGGCTGCATTCTGGGTGCCCCAGTCGCTGTCTGGCCGTGTTTCAGGTGGGTGTGTGCGGAAGCCTCCGTTGAGTGGCCTGAGTTACGGCTTGACCTCTGACCCAGCGGTCAGCCCCTCTGCCTTTGAGGTTGGGGCCACTGGCCTCATGCCCGTGGCACTCAGCTGTCCCTGAGGCCTGCCAGCGTGGGCACCCTCAGGCTCTGTGGGATCAGCAGCGACTGGCTGCAGTTGGTTCCAGCATGGCCAGGCTGGGCAGCCCCGGTCCCCTCTCACACCGGCCCCTCAGCGGCACGTCTAGACGGGTGTCTGGGTCTCAAGTTGGTGCCGTGTCTTTTCCAGATACAAGTGCGAAAGGCAAGGGTAAGTCATTCTTTCCAACACAGGATCCTTTATTCGAACGCTTCCTGGGAGACAGCTGTGAGGACAGGCCCAGCCTCCCTCCACACACCCGCAGGTCAGTGCTCCTTGAACCTGGAGGAGAACAGACAGCAGCTGTCACATGGGGAGGGCAGGAGGGGAGCCCTGGCCTGGCCCTGAGTGCAGGGGAGGGGAGAGGAAGGCAGGGGCCCAGGAGCCGTGACCCTCGTGGAAGACAACCTGCACCGGCAGAGGGCCCTCAGGCTTCCCTCACTCCTGTCAAGGGGCGGGAACCGACCACCCGCAGGTCTTTATCAGAAGGCAGGGAGCTGTGGCCGGAAAGTCAGGTGGCGGGACTGTGAGCGGTGACGCGGAGGACTTACGGAACTTGGTCCCCTACGGCCGATCCCGGGCAGCTCAGCTCCTTGTATATGAGGCGGACCAGGAACTGCGCCCAGAACAGACAGGGCCCCTGTTACCGCGGCGGAGGCGGCACACCTGCGGTCACCGAGGCCGCCGCGCCGCAGTGCGCACGGCGCTGGAGGCCGTGTCTGTGCTCCCTGACGCCCGGGGCTGTGCTGGAGACACTTCAGGACACCAAGGCCCTGTGAGCGGGGTGCAGGGGGCGCACCCGCCCGAGGGTGGCTGGAGGGCGGCTCCCGGGGAGGCTGGGAGCACAACTGTCAGCCAGCACCGCTTCTGGGGCAAACCCTGCTCACAGGGACTCGTGTCCACACTGGGGCCAGGGGACACAGACGGGGCGACGCACAGCCCTGGAGACACTGCGAAAGCCGGTGAGCACTCACTGCGTGGCACTGGCAGGCGGCTAAGGCTCTGAAGCGCTCCTGGCACGCTGGACCCAGAGCTCGCTGCCCCCACGCGCCGCCGTCACACAAACCACCAACACCGGGCCCTCGGCGGCGCCTCCTCCCTCCCGTCCGCCCATGCTGAGCGCTGGGCCACGTCACAAATCCGGACTGGTGACAAAGTGCCACCCAATCTCAGCCTTGTGCTTGCAGCCTGGATGCCATCTGTTCCTCACAGGACACAGTGCCCCAGAGAGGCTCCCGCAATGGGGCACCATGTCCTGCGGGTCTACTCAGGGCACAGGAGCCTGGAGGCCCAGGGCCTAGCTTTGTGCGGTGACCCAGGCCCGCATGGCACTGAGCCTCGTGGAGCAGGAGGCGGGGGCTCCTTTCTTGGATGCCGGTATAGTTCAAGCAGGAGCTTAGAAGACCCCACTGTGAGAAGAGCTCTGGCTGTGAAACTGGGAAACTGGGATTTCCCTCCAGCAGGGGGCCGCCCGGCTGCTGGCGGCCTGGCCCAGACCCTGTGGGGGGCGGTGGGGTCCGGCCGGGTGCCACGCCTGGGCTGGTGACAACAAGGACACTGGGCCCATGGCTCAATGCGGAGAACCTGCACCGGTGGGCTGAGCTGGGGCTTTGGCCCAGGCCCTTGGGTGCGGGCAAGACGTGGCGGCAGACGAGCAGAGACACCTGGGGCAGTGCCCACGGTGCCCGCTCTGAAGGACAAGCTTAGACAGAATGTGGCATGGGTGCTGACGCAGAGGGCGGGCCTGCGGGTATGCGGGGGGCGCGAGAGCCGAGCCACAGGCCTTGAGCAGACACAGGGTGCCGCTCTGAGCACCCCAGATGACTGGCCGACACTGCGGTCCCCGCTCAGGCCTGGAAGGATGTGACCTGGTCTGTCTGGGGAAACCCCCAGTGCACGCTGGCCAGCACGGGAAGAAAGCGGCCGGGTGCCTAGTCCGGGAGGACTCTCAGCGGCGCTGCTGTGCGGCTGGCGCTGCTCCCGGGCCACACAGCCCGCCTGCCCGGCTCAAGCCACTCTGCCTGCAGTGGCAGCTCCCCGCGGGTGCTGGGGACACTGGGCGTCGCCTGCTTTTTCCCTCCCCCTTCTGGGTCTGACACGCCTTCCTGTAGGTGACAAGAATCTGTCACCTCCGGTGCAGGGAGGCCCATGACTGCTGGATGCAGGAGCAGCCCAGGACAGCCATGACCACCGTGTCGGAGGGCAGTGCCTGGCCCGGGTGCCCTTATGCCGCCGGCGAAGTGCGGGAGCAGATGAGCAGAGTGGTCATCGGCCCGGTGGCACGTACTCTGGGGCGACAGAGCCAGGTGGGAAAGCGGGCCTCCCCTGCTGACATGGGCCGACACGCTGGCAGCCCTGATGTCAGTCTGCGTCAGGAGGCGAGGGGCGTGCCGCAGGCGCGACTTCGCCCAGCGCTGGGCACAGCCAGGACTCTGCGGCGGCTGTAAAGTGACTCACCAGCAAGGCACAGGCGTCCGCGAGCATCAGCATGTAGAAGACGTTGTTCCACCCGGACGGCGAGATGAGGCCGGCCAGCAGAGGGCCCAGCGCCGCGCCTGAAGCGAGGGGAGGGGAGCGACGTGGCGGTGAGGGCCCCCCCGTGGCTTCTTTTGACCACAGCCCCCCTGGGCGCCCGAGCGCTCCACGCACCTACAGAGCCGGTCCCGTCGATGATGGCGGTGACGGTGGCGAGGGCATGGGAGTTCCCTTTCAGACTCTTGTGAGTCCCCTAGGAGAGAGGGTTGCAGCCTGCACCCTGAGAACTTCACTAGGCAATTCAACATCGAGTGCTTTCTGTCAGAAAGCGTAACCTCGGCTGCATCCCACACGCCGCCGGGAAGGGAACGCTGCAGGGGCGGCCTGTCCAGTGGTCAGAACCCCGTGCAGCGCATCCCGGCCGCAGGCTACCGTCCTCCTCAGCGAGCAGCTGCTTGCTCGGCACCGCCGTTGTGGCGGAGAGGCGTGACAGGCGTCCCAGGCCTGGGCCTCGGTGGCACGTGCTCACCCTAACGGGGCAGGGCAGGGCAGGGCAGGGCAGGGCAGGGCAGGCACTGAGGCTCAGGGGCAAGGCGGTGCGCCAGGCCCTGGTTTCAGAGACCCATGCGCCTGCGGTGGGGAGGCGGGAAGCGAGGCCCGGACAAGCGAAACGGTGCTGGGAGCCGAAACCTAACGCTGAACGGAAGCGCGGGGGATGCTGGTGTGTGCGCGGGAGAGCAGAGCGCAGGCACGCGGGGACCACTGCTGCCGCCCGCCCGGTGTGGGCCCTCCTCGCACTTTCTGTGTCCAGACGGCCGGGACAGGCTTCGGGAGGCAGTGGGCTCGCAACAAGGGGGTCTGGGGCTGGCGGTCGGCGTCGGCGCAGGACCTGGGCCGGGCCGAGAGCAGGCCACAGTGGAGGGCTCTGAGTTTGATGCTGAAGAGGCGCCCGGAGCAGCAGAGCCCAGGGGCTGGGGTGCAGGGCAGGGTGGGGGGAGCCCACTGTCTGTCCTTGGTCCGAAGACCCTTCTGGGAACCGCTTGGGGCCTTGGATGAGCTTGGAAGAGGGGTCTCACTAGACGATTCAGGGAGAACGGGACAGACTGGGGCTGCTCTGCGCCCGCGCGCCCGCAGCGGGGTGACCAGCACGGGGCGTGAGCCTGTGCTGCCCAGGTCCTGGCTCCCCTCCAGCGACCTCTTGATCCGGGTGCCCCCCTACAAGCCACAGCCTGCCACGGCGGCACCTCTGGGCGTCCCAGAGTCCCCTCGCCCTGTGACCCTGCCATCCCCAGGGCTGCGGCTCTGCTGGGACTGACCGACGCGCTGCTGTGCGGAGGAGACGGCTGTGCAGGCCGAGCTGGGGAAGGGCCCTCTTCACGGCACCGCGTCTGCTTGGAGACCTGCTCTAGCCTGTGACGGGGAGGCGGCCCCGTCCTGGGGCCTGTCCATGCGGGCTCCCTGCCTCCTGGGGCAGAGCTGGGGCCTCCAACCAGGGCTCCAGTGCCGCCCGGCTAGCAGCCCCTCCCCGGGAGACTGGCCCTCGTTTCCTGTGTCCCTGGCCTGAGTGGCCCGGCCCCCATGGCACTGGCGTCCCCGTACACACGACTCGCAGGTCAGGCCACGCAGCTGGTCTCCGCGGTCCCGGGGTGGTGGGGCGGGCACGGGGGGCGGTAGGCCAGCCGGACTCTGGGGAGCAACCTGCCCCGATGCGCCCTCCCCTCCCGAGGGCCCCTCCTGGATGGGCAGAGTGCCCCGTAGACTGTCTCTGTCCCACATGGAAGAGGTCATGCCGTGGCCACTCACCAGGTCAGTGGAGACGGCGGTCGTGATGAGAGCGTACGGGCCGCTGACCAGGGCCCCGCTGAGCAGCAGCATGGCTGTGGGGCCAGGACCAGGGGTTAGGGCCGCACAGGCTCCCAGGAGAGCCCGCGGCCGAGGGAGCCTGCAGCGACACCCCAGGTGCTGGCCTGAGCGGAATGCGGGCAGGTCCTGGGCGGGCCTGGGGTGCTGACCCGCCGGGGCAGGCATCAAGGTCCTCCTTCAGCCTGGCTGAGACACGCTCCAGCGGGTTCGGAGGACGTGGCTCGTCCAGCGGACGCAGCTGCTGAGCGTGCGGAGGGAGGGAGCACCCTGAGTGTATGTGACCTGGCTCCCGGTCAGCTGGCCTGCCCAGCCACAGCCCCGTCTATGGCAGGGGCCACTGCTGCCCACAAGAAACCCAGCACACCCGGGACCAGGGTTCTGGAACGCGGCCTCGTCCCTAAGCTGCCCTCTCGGCTCTTTCCCAACCACCCTCCGGGCTCCTGCTCTGCTGGGCAGCGGGTCACAGGTCACTGTCACTGCACCCTCCCCCTCCAGCGCCGGGCTGCCTTGAGAGGACAGAAGCGGCCCTGTGGGATTTGAAGCACTGCCTGCAGCTGCTGAAATGGTCCTTGGGTCGCGCAGTGCTCCCGATCCCGTGGGAGACCAGGCCCGCTGTGGGAGGTCTCTGCTGCGCCTGCCAGGTGTCACCGGCTCCGGCGTGGCCCTGGCTGCTAAGCAGCCCCAGCTCTCGCCACCAGATGTGCGTGCTCATCTGCAGGTGGCCGGGCCCCAGGCCAGAAGCGCCCGAAGGCCTCCCCCAGAGGGCCCAGGTGCCACTCCAGCGGCAGCCCCTCCAGCCGACAGGGGAGGGCAGGGGCCCCGCACTCACCCACCGTGGCCTCCAGGCCCGCTCTGCTGACGGAGGAGAACATGTAGAGCTGTGGAGGTGGAAGGGGACACACGACTGGGAGCTGCACATCTGGAAGCCTGGGAGCACCAGCGCGGCCCAAGGGAGGGCCAGGCCCTTGGCCAGCGCCCAGCATGCGCCCAGCATGCGCCCAGCATGCGCCCACAAGAGGGAGCCCGCGCTGGGCATGCGACGGGGTCTGGGCAGCGGGGGCCGAGCACACAGGGCCCACTGTCACGGCTGAGCGTGTGGGGCGTGTGCTGGCCCCAGGTGACCGGACTCTGGCCAGGTTCTGGGACAGCTGCAGGTCAGGGCAGAGCAGTCACTGAGGAACGTCGTCTACGACGCTGTCGTGAAGCAGACGCCTCACCTGACTGACACACTCTCACTGTGGTGGTGCTGCTGTCTCCCCGTTTGTCGCACAGGGAGACCGAGGCAGAGGGGGAAGTGACCTGCCCGAGGTCCTGCTATAAATGTGCCAACAGCGGTGTGGACCGGGCACCAGAGGCGGTGGCGGTGGGGGCGGGGCCTGTCGCAGGGCGGGCGGGGCCAGTCTGAGTGGGCGGGGCCAGTCTGAGTGGGCGGGGCCGTCTGAGTGGGCGGGGCCAGGGCAGACACCCGCCAAGAGAAAGCTTTAAGCGGGTGCACAGAGGCGGCTCAGCTGGTGTGGTGGCCACGGAGGGCGAGGTGGTGGGTGGTGGAGCTGGCAGTGCTGGGGTGGAGGTGCGGGCTCACCGTTGGGGCGGCCAGCAGCAGCATCAGGCCGCAGGTGGAGGCCCTTTTCTCCAGCCGGTCTGAGATGACACCTGCCAGGATCCCACCTGCGGTGCAAAGGGGCCCTGGTGGGGAGGCAGTCGCCGCCCGCCCACGGCCTGTAACCCTCCGAGGACGCAGCCCCGAGCACGTGCGTGTGACATGGTGCATGATGCAGTGCTGGAACTGGACAGCGACAGCCTTGGACCGAGGCGACGGTCCGGCCCAGGGAGAGGGCTGGCGACGAGCAGGCACCCGAGGGAAACCTGAGGCATCAGGCTCTTTAGAACCGCCACTACCGCCGCCCGGGTGGGGGCCCTCCGCTGGGACCGGGTCCCGTGCCCCCAGGACGCCCCATGGAGGCAGGCCGCACAGGAGCGCCCTTCCGGCGTCCTCTCCATGGCACCACAGCGGGCCCGGCACTGACCTCCAGGGGCCTGGGGTGCGGTGGGGGCTCCTGGCGGTGTCAGGAGCTCACAGCCTGACGGCCGGGCAGTGACACCAGTCGCTCGAGCACCCTCAGGGCGCTTCCCTTCTGGGGGCTCCCGTCAAGTCCGGAGCAGAGCCTGCTCCGAGAAGGTGCAGGGCCGGCGCCACCGTGCGGGTGCGGACCAGCGGACGAGCTGCCCGCACACTCACCGAAGATGCCGCCCACGTCAAACAGGGTGGAGAGCTCCCCAGCTCTCTTGGCATCCAGGTGGTCTGGAAACAACAGGGTGCGGCTGTGAGGCCCTGCAGCAGGCGCCCACCCAGCTGTCCAGATTCTGAGCCGATTTAAACCCAGTGCACTCACTCGTGAGCTCAGGCGGAAGAGGGACAGGCGGCGGGCAGACGCAGGGGCAAAGACAAATCCCCAGGCACAGCACCGGGACGTGCCTGCTAGTGGCCTCTCCTCCCACCTGAGCTTTGGGACCGACGACAGAGGACAGGCCCTGTGACCACGAGGGTCCGTGTGGAGGGGCCCGGAACCCTCACACCAGATGGGAGAGCCAGCGTCGTGAGCACCCAGCCTGAGGGCGGGAGCAGCTGGCTGGAACCCAGCCCAGCCTCTGCTAAGTTCCGAGGGCATGTGCCAAGATGTCTGTTCCTCAGTCGTGCAGACTCTAAGTGCCAGCCGTTTGTGACCCATGCCCGGAAAGTATCAGCCTTGTAATCACAGGGACCACAGAAAGAGGGGCCCGCACCTGTCCACGGGGCCCACCCTGCCAACACTGAGTGGAAGTGGGGCGGGGGCTCCAAGAGGGGGATGAGTGTGGACCCAGGGCCCCTCACCAGCTCGAGGGCCCCTTCCGGGCCTGGTCCTGCCAACGTGGGACCCTTCTGCCTCTGGGCACTTCGGTCGGGCCCAGGCTCATGCCCATCTCTGCTGTCCACAGGGTGCTGCTGGAAACGTGACTGCAACCCTACATGAGTCCTCTCGTCTCCCAGGGACCTGGTTTCTCTTCTTTCTTGTCAAAATCCCTGGCCCAGAGGCTCGAGGTCCCCTTGGTCACTTCCTGTCCTGATGCCCATGCGGATGTCCCCCATTCTTGTTTCTTTCAGCCACTCTGCAGGCCCAATGCTCAAGGCTCTCTTTAAGAATTCTGCCCTTCCTGTCCTCCCTCTGTCCCTGTCTCTTCTGTCCCCCTGTCCCTGTCTCTTCTGTCCCCCAGTACCCCCATCACACTGACGCACAGGACAGGGAGTCACAGGATGGCACGCTGTTGTCATAACCTAGCGCACCCGCCACATGGACTGAAATGGATGATGAACGCCAGCTCTCCCTCAAGTTAGCTCTCCTCCCGGGAAGCCGTTTCTAGGCCAGATCACGAGGCACGTCCTGCTCAGCTCCCCAGGGCCCTGCTCCTGCTTATGGGGTGGCTGCCCTGGTGCAGTGGAGCCTCGATCCGGCGCAGGCTGCCCAGCGTGGTGGCTGTCATGGAACGGAATGCACTCATGGGACCTCCCCTTGCCCTGGCCTTTCCCCCAGTGCACCTGTCTCCTCGTGGGGGCCTCCTTCGGGGCCGGAGCAGCAGGCGGCGGGCCAAGCTGAGGCAGCCGGCGCTGACGGCCCCGCACACTCACCTACGCTGGTGATGTAGAGGGGCAGCCAGAAGAGGAAAGTGTAGCTGACCAGCTTGGCAAACAGTAAGCACAGGGAGAACTCGACCACGCCCTGGAAGAGAGCGGCCCAGCGTGACTTGGTGGGTCCACGCAAGCACGCGGCGCAGTGCAGGTGACTCGTTCTGTGCACGGCCGTGTCCGCCTGGCAGCACCTCCAGATTCAAGGAGGCCCCGCTGTCCCCGTAGGGCGCCACGTGGGGGCGCCGGGAGCTGGCCACACTGCCCGCAGCAGGCGCCTCCCTGGCGCTGGAACCCATGTCCGCACCGGGTCCCCACATGTGGGGAAGTCTCCGCTGTTAACGGCGCTCTGGGCCTCCCAGATGCAAGCGTCTGCTGCTGTCACCCCTCAAGCCGGTCACGCCGGTCATGCCGGCCACGCAGGGACCCGAAGTGTAGACGCCCACCCCTCTGCTCTGGAGCGCAGGCCTGAGGGCTCGAGCAGCGCGGGGCGCATACCTGTGCGTCCACCCCAAGTCCGCTTCCCGGAGGGGCGCCAGGGCGGCCAGGGCAGAGTGCCCGAAACCCGTGAGCCCCATGAGAAGCGCTGCCCCGCAGGCAGGAAAATGCCCGCCAGCGGCTGCTGTCACGCGGGAGGGCGCAGGGGGCTCGCTGAGCGTCTCTGAGGGGGGAGCCGTTTTCCTAGGAACCGGGGTGAAGGGAGTGGGATTCGCTGCGGCTGCACCACGCTCAGAGCTGTCACTAAGGTGCTGTTACCCAGAACGGCCTGCGCGCCCCCAGGGGCCGTGGGCTCAGGGAGGCGGTGCCTGTGGGCTGCAGCCGCCCAGGCACTGACAGAGCCCCTGCTCTGCTCGACCCGCTTTGTTTGTGTCGCCGGTGCGCACCCGACTGTTGGCACAGATACCGAGGCAGCCACTCAGTGACGTCCAGCAGAAGGGTCTTCCTTCAGGTGTCAGGAACAGCACAGCTGTAGGAGCCCCTTCCTTTAAAGCCAGCGTCCCCACAGGGCCGGCCACCAGGGACGTGCTCCACAGCAGGGCACCCCACGTTCTTGTGCTTGTGCGACACCTGCTGGTGTTCCCAGCACCACCCACCACAAGGGCCCAGGACTGCGCCCTCTGCCCTCCTCACCGAGGGGGCCCCACGAGTGCCCCTCGAGTGCCGGAGGAGCAGCCCTGGCCACATCACCCACGCGCAGTGGGTGCCCTGCAGCCTGTCTGCTCCCGGCCTCTGCCCCGGCCGTGCCTCCACGGCTCAGGGAAACTGTTAGCACCGCAGATGCTCTGCCAGGGGCGCACGAGTTCAGAGCCATCCAGTGCACGCCTGCCCAGCCGTGTGAGCCCCTCTGCCTGCATCTCCTCCTGCTCCGCCGTACACCAGGGCCTGCAGCAGGCGCCATGCCGGCCCGTGGGCAGCGGCAGGGCCAGCACGCTGGACCTGCTCACAGGAACAGGTCAGGCAGGGCTCGCGGACCCTCGGCTCTGCCCCCAGGCAGTGCTCCACATCCTTCCCCTCAGTCTCTGCACACTCCCTTCATCCAGCGATCGCCAGAACAGCTCTGGCCCTAAACACCTTGAAGGGTGAGGACGGCCATGCTCGGGCACAGCCCAGGCCACGGCATCCAGCAGGGCTGGATTTTCTGGTTTTCACGTAAAGATGAAAAGTCTCACCTGTGACTTCTGAGTTTCTAAATGGAGACAACTAACTAAACACGTTCACTCTGGGGAGAGACCCGCAGCCCACCCAGAAGCTTGGCTCGGGACCGCGCTGGCGCCCGCGCTGGCCTGCCGACCGCCCCTCTCACGCCAGCAAGCAGAGGCGCCCGGCCCGCCTGCACCGGCACTCACCGGGATTTTCAAGGCGCCGGTGAAGCTGATGGCAGCCATGCCGCTCCCGCCCTCGGCCGGGAGGATGACGACTTGGCTCTGGTGGACGGGGTGCTGGCCCTCGGTCAGCAGCAAGCACTGCAGCTCCGGGTCCTGGGACGAGGGCCGTTGGGAAGATGGAAACCAGAGCTGTGTCAGGGAGCCCTCATGGAGGCGGCAGTGAGGCCCAAGGTCCTCGTGACCAAAAGGCGCCTCCTGCAAGTGGAGGGCTCCCGGGTGACGCCTCCTTGCAGTCAAGGCTTGATAATCACTAGCACGCACATGCTTCTAGGAAATGCTAAAATATCCAAATCCGGCAAACAAGAATCTACTTGGGAAAATCATTTGAAAAGTGAAAAAATGTAAATGCTGGAAAATGGGTGTCACACCAGTCGGCACCAACTGGGAAAACTGGTCGGTGCATTCGTATAGCGGACGCGTCTTACAGCTGGAAAGGAGGCTTCTGGGACTTTAATGACTCGGGAAAGTGACTTTGTGGTAAAAACGTCATTCAAGCTGCACTTTCATCAAAGGCTCAGAGTGCACAAGTGTGACCCATGCAACTGGGTCACTGTGGATCAGTTGCAGAGACAGGTGCCCCAGTGCGAGCTGGCCGAAACGGGACACCAGGTGACCGCATGGCAGAAGGCCCACTGTGGAGCGGCCAGACGGGCTGTGGGGGATGCTGTGGGGTCGCAGAGCAGGGAGGGCGTGGCACTCAGAGGGGAGGCCTGCTGTCCCGGCCGCAATCACTCGAGGACACGGCCGCAGGCTTGCCTCAGATGGAAGGCACGTCTGGTGTTCATAAGGGAATGAAGCACCTTTCTTCCTTTTTAAAAGGAAAGCTTACAGGATGCCGTATAACAGGAAGTTCAACTAGCAGTGAGGGGGTCCCGCCGGCGGGACGGGCTCAGGACCAGTGGCCGGGGCGGCGTCTCCACTGGCCCCTGTGCTCCAGAAACTGATGCCCGGGCTCTGGCTGCTGCCTACGCCCCTGGGTCTGTGGCATTTTTGTGAGATCAGCCCACGTGAAGAGAATTACTTCTAAGTGCAGACGCAGCGATAAGCAGAAAATTTAAAGCATTTCCGTTTACTTTATCACCACATACTCTCTCCCTAAAATTCCAGAACCAAGACGCATGAGAAGTCATGCTCCCTGGCCCACTGGCTGGCCCACCATACGTGAATTTCTCTGGGCAGTGGAGAAAACAAAAGAAAGAAGCTGGGTCACTACAGGCATCCGGTAAGCTTTCACATTTAGAAAGAGAAAAGGAACATAATCTCCATTATGAAGACCACACCTACAGTGCCCTGGGGCACTGTGGGGTGCGCCTGAGAAGTGTCCTGAGACGGAGGGGCGCCCCAGTGCTGGTGGGAAATGGGGCTGCACCCCGGTCCCCCGACTTCCAAAGGGAGCCAGGTGGGAGCTCTGCTCCTCTGTGCCTCAGTTTCCTCTTCTGTCAGGTGGGAGTGGGAGGGTGCAGGCTGGCGGGCCTTCGTAGCTTCTCTCCTGCCCTCAGCCCCCGCCCTCCATGTGGTCTGCTCGGTGGGCAGGCAGGCTCCCCCTGGGGAAGATGCCAGGCCAGGCCCTGCTCCCCTCTCAGAGGGGCCTGCCTTCTGGACATCTGGCTGCAGAGAGCTGCTGGTCCTGCCCGCCTCCCATGTGAACCCCCGGGCGGGACACGGGGCAACGCTAGCAGCCTCCGGGGACGGTGCCGGCCCAGCCGACGGCTGCAGAGCCCGGAGGGCACGAGCAAGGGACAGCGGAGCAGAGGCGCCTCTCCGAGGACTGACCTGGTGTGCGCGTCTATGGGAGACACAGGAGACCCCTTGGGAAGGGCCCAGAGGGGCCTGCAGGCGGAGCGGGGCACTCACCAGGGGCTTGCTCTTGTCACCGCTCCCCAGTTGCTTCCGCAGCCGGAACCTGTGCGCGCCGTTCTCGCAGCCTTTGGGGTGCTGGGGAAAGGCGTCGGTTAGTGCGGGCACCACGCCCCACGGCGCGAGGCCCCCAAGAGGAGCGGCTGGGAGCGAGTCACAGGCGGCCCGGAAGCAAAGGGGTGAGCCCGTCGGCGCCGCTCCAGAGCACGTGAACACGGCTTCTCCTGCAGGACCCCCGGGCCGGGCAGAGACCCCGGATGCCCGTGAGGCAGCCTCACTCTCCTGTGGCTTTTCAAGGACTCAGAGGACTGGCCTTCAGACGTCACAGCGGCCAGTGTTTGTCTCTAACAAGGCAAGAAGCGGGCCTCCTCGTCAAGCCAGCTGATGTCAGAGGGAAACACGCTCCCTCTGAAGGGGCCTGTTTGACAAGACACAGCTGGACCAGCCAGACTCGGTGCGCGCGCGACAGAGAGAGCAGTGACCGTGCGCTTGTCTCCAAACCCCTCGCTTCAGAAACGAGCTCCTGTCACCAAGGAAGGGGTGCAGAAATGCGAGGGGTTTCCAGGCACGTGGTGGAGGCACCTCCTTGCTTCTCTGTTAACACCATCAGCAGCAAAACGCCACTGTTCTTCGTTCATGCATCACCGGGACGAGCCCCTTTCAAACAAGAGGTCTGCGCTCAGAAAGGCGCCACGTACCCACACTTGTCTGAATCATAGCAGTCGCCTGGGGGATGGAGAGTTCTGGCCGGTTTGAGGGAAACCCTGCAAATTCCCCACAACCGGGGCCGGACTGGGGTCCACAGGTCCGCCGACAGGAAAACAGTGCATTCTTCACACTATTTTCAGATTAACAAAGGGATTCAACTATTTAAGGGCCGTTCCCTGAAAAGGTATCTAGGAGTTAAAGAAAACATGTGAGTCTATTGTTTGCAACTAAAGCACATCGGGCAAAGCCTCGCACGCCCCCTTGCTGCGGTCAGCTGAGACGTCAGGAGAGGGACTTCGGGAGCATCCTGGAAGGAAAGGGGCTGCCCTCCTGCTTCCTGCTGGCTGGAGCGCAGGTGCAGTGGGCGGCCCTCCAGCAGCCATCTGGACCAGGCGTTTACGCAGTCACTCAGCAAACAAGCACTAAGCACCTAGGTGCCAGGCGAGCTGTAATCTCGCTGCCACAGAAGCTACGTCCAGGCGACGAGTGGGCAGCTGGGAAGCCTGGGTCCCTGAACTCTGTACTTCTTGAAAGTCAGAGGAAAACATATTTCCATCTTGTAGCTACAGCTTGTGGGTTTTCTTATTCCTTGGTGTGGAACCCAGTCCCCAGGAATCTGGAGGTCCAGACACACCAGCATTCTATTTGGCAAAAGCCCTAAGTGGGGTTTTGAACCCCAAATAAATCCCAGATTAGGATGCAAACTAGAAACCCGAACCCTAGGCAACGCAGAACAAGCAGAGGACAAGGCTCGGCTCGCCCACAGTGAGGCACAGGCGACTCTAGTCATTAGCACTCTCCGGCTTGAGCACATTTGAGAAACGAATGCTCGGTTGCACGTTCCCTGCGTTTTATCGGGAACATGAAGCCTGAGCATGAGGAGTAATTCACGGGGCTAAGGTCACGCCAGGGTCGAGGTCAGAGAAGGACGAGGGACCTGTCTGCTCAGCACAAACGTCATGGGATACGAGGGAAGCAGAGTCGGGCACCTGCAGATGAAAGGGGCTCAGAGTCCTCACTGTCCAGTACCGGCCCCGTCTGGACCTGGACTCAGCACAGCGTAGACACACTGACGGGGCAGCAGGGAACCAGAGCGCTGACGAGGTGGTGGTCCTGTAAGGACCTCGGTTCTGAACAGTCTTCCTGAGCCACGGCCCTCACGCCGGACGAGGCACCCGCTTCAAACGCGCAGTCCAATGGTGTTCAGTTCAGACCGAATGGCCGCCCCCATGTCAACTTGCCAACACTCCCACCATCCTGCAGAGACCTGCCCCCGTGCGCGGTCACTCCCTTCCTCCACATCCGCCCGCCACCGGCTGCCACCATCTACTTCCTGCCTCTCCTGCTGTTCCCCGTGCTGGACGCTGACACGCTGGAGCGAGGCCTGCGCACGGGACCTGCGGGGCTGTCTGCTCTCACTCATGAACATCTGCATTCATTTCGCTGCGGCGAAACATCCGTGGTGTGGACGCCACACTTCAGCTGTTCACACGGACGGGCACGCTGACGCAGCTCGCCACCACGCCGCGCAGCTGTCTGCGGGACGGAGCTCTCACTTCTCCCAGCTACGTGCCCGGCACGGGAGGGCGGGCTCTGCGTCGCGGCAGCAGCGGGCTGAGGGCCCCGATCTCTATCATCTGTCTTGATCACAGTCACCGCAGGGGCACAAAGTGGCATCTCGGTTTCACTACATTTCCTGATGACTGATGGCGGTGAGCAGCTTTTCACGTCTTACTGGTCATCCGTATGTCTTCTTCAAAGAATCACATTCAGATCCTTTGTCCACTTAAAACTGGGCCGTCCTTTTATGAGTCTAAGTTTCTTCACTCTGGATGCCAGTCCCTCATCGGAGAGGTGGCCCGCAAGTCGGCCCCCGTTCTGTGGGGTGTCTCCCTTTGAAGCATAAGGGTTTTAATTCAGATGAAGCCCCATTGATCCCTTTTTCTTCTTTCCCCTATGTTTTTGGTGTTTCACCCAAAAAGGCTCTGACTAACCCAAGGTCATGAAGACGCGTCTATATTTTCTTCAGAGAGTGAACACACCTTCCACTCAGGTCTTTTGCAGGATGCTTTTGGCTACTCTGGGCCCTGCGAATTTCGGCACGAACTCCTGGTCATCTGTCCACGTCTGCCAAGAGGCCAGCTTGCGTTCTGACACGGGCGATACTGAATGCTCTATCGATTCAGGGTCTGTGACCTCTCGACAGATGATCCTCTTCTAAGTGACACGGGAAGTCTTTTCACCCCTTCAGGTTTCCTTCATTTTTGCAATAGCCTGCAATATCACTGTGGACGGGACATCAGCAAACCATCCTCCCCGCCGTCTGCCGCACTCTCTGCATCGCACCCGAGGTCCAGCAGGCCCCTCTGCTCGCCCTCCAGGGCGTCCTCCGCCCAGACACCCCGTCTCTCCTCTGGGCTGTCCTCGTCACCAGTAGTAATCGATGGCCCTTCCCTAACGGACACTATCTGAGGCTGTGCTCACATCCACACTTTGCCAGCTGCTGACACCACGCATCCAGGGCCAGGTGGTGACAGCCAAGAGGAGGCTGGGCCCAGAGCACACTGCCCAGAAGACATGAGAGTGAAGAGCGAGCCCTTACCGTCATCAGGGTGGATGCACAGGCGATGTCCTTCGGATCTGAAAGAGCAACATGAGCGATGTGTGAGCTGGGAGGGCTGGGCGTCCCGGAGTCCCAGCCGTGGGAGAGGCCCGCAGGCACTGCCTGCTGCTTCTAGATTAGCCAGTTTAAAAAGACAGCAGTGCCCAGGGTATGCCTGGTGGGCTGAAGGCTAGGCCGCCCCCCTCAGTGCCCAGGAACGTCCTCCCGCCTTGGCCGCCTGTGACCCGCTAGGCCCATGTCCTCAAGCAGGATGCGTGGCCACCACCAGCAGCAAATGCAGATGGTGACGTATGCCGGGAGTTTTTACAGCTGACGCATGAGGCACGCAGAGTGATGTCTGCTCCGGGGGCAAGCACGCTGACTCGAAAGGAAGTGTCTGCACGGACGGAGCAGTGGAGTGGCCAGGTGACCGGGGTTAAATTTTGATGGCTTGTTTAATGTCACAGAATGAGTTACAAGTAAGTTACTCTCGGTTCCTGGGGGAGGGATGGGGCGCAAGGAGCTGGAGCGCGGGGGGCACCCAGCTTACTGAGCCCAGGCGCAGGGAGGGGCGCGAGGAGCGGGGGGATGGAGTGCGAGCCTGGACGAGACTGCAGTGGCTGCGGTAGGGACAGTGCATCCCCCACTTAGCAGGAGGGACGAGGAAAGGGCTCGTGTGAGTGGAAGGTGGCTGAGAAGACATGGTCCTGCCTCGCAGGTGCCTCTTACAAAAGAGAGTCCCCAACACCCCGAGAACACACTCCCATACCAGGGCCGAGGGGCCCGGCCTCAGAAGCCCACCGCCGTGGGAGAACACTGTTCAGACATGCATCATCTCTTGCAGAGATGGCTGCGCTTCTAACTAACAAAGCCTCAGGATGCCATCTGATGAAAAACCAAAAACCTTTCAGTAAGGCCGCAAGGGCCCACGTGCTGAGGACCTAGGGCCACATGACAGTGCGAGCAGGCCCACTGGGTGAGCTGCACTGGCCACACCCTCCTCTCCCCGTGTGAGCGGGCATCACGGAGCGCCCGCGCCCAGGCCTGTCCTGGGACCCCTCCCCACTGCAGACGGACAGGAGGCGCTGCCACAGGTGCACTCGCTACTGAGTCTGCAAGAAGTCAGCCTGGGCATCTGAATGCGGTGCCACGCAGCCCCCCGGAACGCAGCCGGCACTCGGGGGAGCCCGGGGCGGGAGCTGCGGGGGTCGCCCTGCGGGAAGCAGGGATGCCAGGTCTGAAGGGCATGACTGGCCTTAGCAGAGGCTGGGGAAAGAGACGGTGGCCGCAGAGCTGAGCGCTCCCTCCTCAGAGCCAAGCCTCTTCTCCACGAGACTCCAGACCTTGGGCAGGCGGGACACACCCAGGCCCGGCCCTAGGGAAGAGGAAGTGCGCTGTTTGCTGGTGGTGAGTGTAGAACACCCAGGTGACTCATGCGCCCAGGGACACTCAGGAGGCAGCAGGTGCCGTGGGGCAGCTTGGGAGGTGTCGCTCGTGAAAACCCCCCTTGCATGGGGCGTGTGCAGCTGGGCCTCTGCTGCACAGGTCTGAACCCATCACCAGTCTCGCACTGCCGGCGAGGGTTATTTCAAAAATGAAAAGGTGTGTTTGGGGCACAGAAAGATGTGGAACTGAAAGGAGCAGTACCAGCTTTTTTGCGGGGAGAGCTGGCAGCCCCGGGCGCAGCGCTGAGGCCATGCTGACCCCTGCGCCCTCCCGGCGCTGAACATCGGCGAGCTGCCTGCCTTGGTGGTCGGACCGGGTGGGCTCTGAGCCATTGAGAGAGGACGTGCAGCTCCGGCGCCTCGGCAGAGCTGCAGACCCGAGCGTGCAGGCGGGGCGGCTGCCGTACCAGCACTGGTGACACTGTGGGTCCCGCTTGCTGGGCCCCCGGAACCGCGGGCTGCAGAGGGGTTGGTCTGCGGAGGGGCAAGAATGCCCCAGGGGAGTGCATGCTGTGCCGAAGACCCCGTCACCTCGAGCCGAGGTTCCTGACAGTCGCCACGGCTGATCAGAAGCAAACAGCTAGCCAGGCAGCTGGGTTGGGCGGACTGGGCGAGCAGCGCCAGGCTAGAGGAGGCCAGTCTCCCCAACTAGAGGGAGAGCAGGCGGGCAGCGGCGGGGCAGGAGGGCAGGTGGGGGTTCAGTGCTCTCACGCAGAAGCGCGGACTTGGCAGCAGGCCCAGCAGAGGGCACGTGGGGAGGTCTCGGGCTGGTCGGAAGGCCTGCACCCGGCCGAGGACAGGCCCCACCCAGACCCGGGGTGGGTGGAGTGGGGGGCCAAGGCCAAGGCCATGGTACTCACGTTCAATGAGAAAGAGACAGCACACGACCCCCATGGCTGCCACGATGGCCCCGGGCACGATGAAGGACAGGCCCCAGCACGTGGACACCCAGTAGCCAGCAATCAAGGACCCCAAAATGTTGCCCACGGACGTGTGGGAGTTCCAGACCCCCATAATCAAGCCGCGCCTGCAACAAAACAGCGCAGACCACCGATGATGGCTGGCAGCTCGGGCCGGCAGGCGGGCGGGCGGAGGGCCTGGCGAGCCTGCGGGAGGAGCGCCCGTCTCCGGGCACTGGTGGAGGCCGCAGCTGGAAGGTCACGGCACACCCCAAAGGTGTCTGAGCTTTCTCTCCCGTTCACAACCTCCCACTGCTCCGCGACCTGGGCCTGGCCACACTGTTCAGACGTCACGGCGAGTGCAGCGCGTGCTGGGGGCGCTCCCCGTGTGCCGAGTCTGCTAAACAGGGAGCTCTGCTTCCCCAGCCCGGGCAGGCCCTGGACCCGCATTTCTCCTAGAGGGCAGGCTGGGCCCTGCCCACCACAGCTGCGTCTCCAGGGACAAAGGCCCACCTGAACCTCAGGACCTCAGTGCCCAAGGCCCGATCATCTCATTTGTAGACTGGACGAATTCTAGTGGCTTTTCCTACGATAAATCTCGAGGGAGACACACACACAGGGCCTGGCTTTACTGGACCAGGGACGCGTGCTCACCTTCCTTTTCCAAACCAGTTGCCGAGGCAGGTGACGACGCTGGGCCAGCCAGTGGTCTGCACCAGTCCGTTGATGACCTGTGCGGCAGGAGAGAAGTCAGCGGTGGGACGCGCATGCCTGTGCCCAGGGAGGCGCAAGAGCGGTCGCTCTCTGTCCCGGGCACAACGGAGGGGCACACGGCTTGATGTGTCTCAGCACCCAAAGGTGCATGTCAAACAGTCATGTCCACGTTCTAGCACAAAGTGACATGTGCCTGCCGTGGGCGCGTCCGACAAAGAAATAGTCTCTTGCGAGGAGATTACCTCATGTTAGCAGCTCAGGCCCACGTTCCCCAGTCTCCTTCTAATGTAAATATTTGGTAAAGAGAAAACATTCAATGTGCCTCTGAAGCGGCCATCTCCTTGGCCTCGCGGGGAGAAGGCTTGCCCCACATTTCCAGAGCTCCGAGCGGCTGAGCTGTGAGGGGGCGGGGACACAGTGAGCACGTGAATTGGCTCTGGTCTCAGGCACAGAAGGGCAATTCAGGGGCGGACAGGGACAAGGTCCACCACCTCCTGCCACCCCACAGCGGATGGCTCTCGGCAGACTGTTTGCAGCCGCTGGTCTAGCCGGGGCAGCCTTGGCCTTCCCTGCGGGAACAGCCAGGGCTCTGGGAAATTCGTTCCCCTCCTCTAATTTTCTGCTTTACCTACAGTACCAATCAACCTGTCTTTTAATTAAAATAGCCAGGCGCCCCCCGGAGTACCGGTTCGGCATAGGCCACATACATCCCAAGGTTCCAGGTTCATGTCCCAGGGCCGGGAGTTCACCAAGATGAACACCTTGATAAAGCAAATAAGGTGCTTCTTCCTTCTCCGCCTCTCTTCCTGCCCACCTCTGCTCTCCTTCATCCTGCCTGAACCTGTCCTTAAACACAAAACAGCCACGTCATGCAGTCCGATGACAAATTGCACAGTGGTTGTGCTGGGCCTGTAATACCCCAGACGACCTGGAGAAATAGCCGCCAACACCACTGTCCTCTGTTCTCCATCTCCAGTCAGTGTCACCCGCTTCTGCCGGCCGGGAGCCGAACCGCTGTCCAGCAGGGGCGCCTGGCTGCTTCGGCGACAAGCCGATGGGCGCTCCAGAGCCGGGCGGAAGCCAGGCGCGCGGAGGGCCGGCCCCAGATGGAAGGGCACACTGGACACTCGGCCTCCAGGCCCCTCGGCACCCGGCACCCGGCACCCGGACGAGGCCCACGGGGGCCCGAGCCTCACCTGAGCCACCACGTAGAAGCCCAGGCTATGGATGTCGTAGAAGTAGCCCAGCCCAAAGAGGGCGGTGAAGGCGCCGCTGGCCAGCATCCCGCAGGTGAGGTAGCACCTGATGGGCAGCCGCTCCCCTATGATGCCGCTGAGGACAGAGGAGAGACAGTGACAGGTCTGAGACACACACGTGCCACCAACCCGGAGGCCGTCGGCTGCTCTCGCACGTCCGGGAAGACCGAACCCCCGCTGGCCAGTGGGGGCTCGCTGGGCACTGGCCACTGCAGCACCTTTAAGACTGTTTTCTAGAGACGTCGTCACCTGCCAAACACTACCCTCCGCCTCAGTGACCCCGTGCAGTGCTGCCGCAGACAGCAGACACGGGTCCTGTTGGGCAGCCCTGCTTTAGAGAAACACGTCCACTTCGCATGAAAGGGACTAAAACTCCCACGGCCACAGGGGTGCGCGTCACGGAGAGGAGACGCGTGGCCCCAACAGGTCATGTCCCCTGAGCCGCCCCCGAGCCCCTGCGTGGGTGCTCTGCTGCACCTGGCGCTGCTTCAGAGGCAGGGTCCGCAGGACAGTGGTGACACCGCAGGGCCCTCCTGATCCTGTCCTACTGTGGGTCCTCAGGAGAGCAAGGCGCAGGCCCCGGAGAGCACATGAGCACGGCTGCACGGGGCTGTCACTGCAGGGCTGCTACAGCCTGTGACTTGAGCAACTCAAAATACTGTACACTAACCACCACGACAGTCTTCCGTGAACACCGACAACTCAGACGCCTCTTCCCACAGCCCGTCTGCAGGGGACAGGAGCCTCTGAGAAGAGACCGGCCTCCTGCGAGTTGCGCTCTGGAAACAGGATCCCAAATTCTGGTTTCGCCTCCCAAGAACCGACATCCAGAAGCTGTTCCTTCTGAATCGACCACATACAAAAGAGCCTCACACAAATGGCCTGGGGACACTAAAATGGGAAGTGAATTAAAATTAAAGAGAATATTCGGGGCACGTTTCAAGCCGGGGGAAGCAGAGCCGACCAGTCAGAAGCATTCTAGCGCGCGTGCTCCGCTCAACTCCTTCCCCTCAGAGAGGAGGAGGCACGCGCCAGAGTGGGTGCGTCTGCAGGGTCACAGGCAGGTGGCAGCCACGAGGCCCCAGACCAGTGCCACTGGCGGAGGCGCGGAAATGCTCATCTTGCTGTGAGATATTGGCTCGCATTTGACCTCTGCTCAGAAGCGTCAAAGGAGAGGTGGGTGGCAAGGACGCCCCACGTGGTGTCGGGCTCCCCCGGTTCCCAAAGGCACCACCCCACAGCTGCTGAGGCCCTGGAACCAACGGTTTGTGACGGAGCCCCTCCTGCTGAGTCTCAGGCGCCGCACACGGGCTCACGGGCCGCGGGTGCAGAAGGCCTGGCGAGGCAGCGGCGCCCGGGACCCTGCAGCGGTCCTGAGTCTGCTGGGGACTCCCAGCAGCCAGAATTCCGTAGGACAGTCGCGTGACGAGGTGCAAGAAAAGGCTCTTGGTCACTAAACAGGCCAGAATAAAAGCACCCTGCTCACCTACACCAGGCTTTACCTCAGGCTTCGCGCCCCAGCACTCCGAACACCCCGCGCTGGGGACCGATCAGGGGGAGGCCTGCCCTGTGTGTCCCGCTGGCTTTGCGGCACCTAGAGCCCGTCCTCCAGGTACCAGCCGCGCCTGCTCCAGGGTGACAGCCAGATATGTCTCCACACTGCCACCTCTTTCCTGGGCCAAGTGCCCCCAGAGGAGAGCGGGGTAAGCATGTCTGCTGGCAGCCTAGAAAGCACACGGCAGCCTGCGGACGGTCTGGCACTACGGCTCACGGGTGTCCAGCTGCTGGTCTCGGAACAGACTGCTGACCTCCGCATGGGACAGGGCTGGCAGCCTGGCTACAACCCGGGCCCTGGGAAGGCTCCCCCAAGGTACTTCACAGGGTCCCGTCCTGTCTGCCCACAGCTGCCGTCGGTCAGGCTTCCTACGCGTCATTCTCGTGTCCGTGCCGTCCTGTCGGCACAGTGGAGGGAGCCCCAGTCCGTTACAGACGCTGCAGGGTGGGCGAGCACCCACCTCTGAGGGATCCCAGGGAAGACAGACTTGCACAGGGACCCTGAGACTCTCGAAGCTCGGAAGACCTCTGAGCCTCTCAATAGAACCTTCTGGTCCCCGTAAGGGCTTTTCTGTTTATATTTGATGAGACTGGATGACACACACCAGCATGTCAGCCACCGCGTCTCCTCTCACCATGTCCCATTCGCTGCCGCCCAGGCACTCGCCGTCACGCGCAGACACTGTTCTGAGCACCCCAGGTGTGAACTCACTACGTCTGGCAGCAGGCAGGACAGTGCACACTTGGGTACTGGGCCATGGACACTGCGGCTGTCCCTGAGTGCAGAGCTGTGCCTGCCGGCACCCCCATCACCGAGCTGCCAGCACCCTGCCGAGGCGACGCTCGCCCTCCCTCGCTTGCTCGCTCAGAAGAGACAGAGCTGACACCTGCAGGCAGGGCTCGTCTCTGGCTCCTGCGCGCTTCGCACACCCGACATGCGTTCCACACAGAATGCTCTGGATCTCGGCAGGGTCCTGACCTACCTCAGGTACATGCCGACGGCATAGGCGCACAGGAAGGAGTAATCCAAGGCCCCCAGCAACTGCTGGTAGTTGTCCCGATCTACAGCGAGAGAGCAGCGGGCGGAGCTGAGTGCGGCCACTTTCACGAGACGCCAGTTCTCGCCCCGATAAAGCAGCCGGTGTTTGCTCTGGGTGCTGTTCTGGAGGAGGGGTCTCTTGAGCCCAGATATGTGGGAGTCCGTCCTCCAGCTGCTTGTCACGTTGGATTAGGAAGCGTCCACTGCTCAGGGAGCACTGAGTAACAACTCGTCAGTGTCGAAGGGACTGTATTTCAGTCCCGCCTGCCCCATGGGCCTCTCCCCTTCTCCACCAGTGGCCCTGTCCCTGCTTCCTCCCAGCAGGTGTCTGCATGTCGTCTGACCGACACAAAGGGCAGCCTGCACTAACGGACTCTTCCAGATGGCACTCTGCACAGGGCACTGGACTCTGGCAGCTGAGAGGGAGGGCCCTTTGACAGGCGCGTTACAATGAGGACGCCACTCACCACTGCCATGGACCTGTCAGGCTGCAGAGTCCGGCAGCACGACGGTGCCCCTGAGTGTCCTCCCGAGGAAGGCCTGACAGACGGCCCTCAGGGACAGGTCAGGGCAGGGCGGGGAACTCACCGAACGGGGCCCAGCCGCAGGCGGTCTCATTGTGCGTCGGCTGCTGCGGGGCAAGGTCACTGTCCTCTGGGCTCAGGTGGTCGAGCTTGGCCTCGCCGCCACTCAGAGCAGCACAGTACCTGTGGAGCTCGCCCTGGGACAGGGGACGGGCGCAGACACAGCGCACTCAGGAGCGGGCCGTGTGGCGACGGCCCCGGCGTGACTGCGCTAGGACGCAGGATGCAGGTGCGGCACGGGGCTCTCGGCTCCCAGCCCCCAGCACGCGTGGGCGCCAGTGTCACCCGGGCGCAGCGCACCACGGTCACGTGCCGGCTTCTACACGTGAGCGCCGACAGCAGCCAGAAGGTGCGTCGGGCAGTGACAGAAGCCCTGGCAGGAGGCCGCAGCCAAAGCCGACCACGCACTGTTTAAACGGACAGCAGTACTGTCTTTGTCATATTTCCTGACCGTCCCGCCATTTTAATACAAATGTCAATTTTGTCTGGTTTTTAATAAACAGAACCGTCCTGTACGCGGGACAAAAGGGGAAGTTGAGCTGCCCCGGGCCCAGTCTGTCCAGAGGCCCTAAAGCAGTTGCCCCTTTTGCCCCATGTTAAAGATGGTCCTCGCTGGTGCCGACTGCAGCTGTCACTGCTGCTCCCGCCTGTGAGGAAACGGGAGCGGGTGCGGGGGCCTCGCCGACCTCACACGCCTGCTTCTTCAAAGGGAGCAGGACACTGCAGTGCGGTCGAGTGTAGGCATGTACTGTGGGGGTATCTCTGCACTGTGGGGGTATCTCTGCGCTGTGGGGTTATCTCTGGCACTATGGGGTTTTCTCTGATTTGTGGGGGTTACTGGGCATTTCTGGCACTGGGATGCTTAAAGCAGTCTGTGTTTCAGGCAGGACATTTAGAGCAGGGCTTATGGGCACCAAATTTGGTTTTCCCCTAAAGTGCCCAAATCCCTTTTACCAGGTCTGGCTGCATGAAATCCCATTGGACCACACATAGTCCTTACTACCTGCTGGCCTCGCTGCTCTGCTCCTGCTCGGACTGCTCTACCTCCTCCCCTCCCGAGTCCCCAGCACAAAATCCTGTCCTGTGTTTGCTATCCCAGCGTCCTGGGCTCTTCTCAAGGAAACACAGTCAGCGTAGCCAAGCCACATTCAGGCTCATCTGAGGGAAGGCAGACTGCGCACCTTGTCAGGTCATGAATCTCTGCACTAGAGTCGGCCACGACACCCTCATCTGGAAGCCCAGCCCCCACAGGAAAGCTGAGCACAAAGGCAACATCCTCCTGGGTCACGATCACCCACATGACGGACAGATGGGGCCAGCCCCATGCCATATGCTGCCCGTCCCCTCAGACCTCGGCCACCGAGCCAGTGGCTTTGCTGTGTTGCTTCAGCCTTCTGCCTGGAACTCCAGCTCCAGCCCAGCCTGCAGGATGGACCCGCAAACCCTTTCCCTGCCTACTCTTGGGACCCCACTTCCACGAGGCCCCTAAGGCCCTCCCCTCTGACTTCAGAGCCTGCATTCTCCTCGAGCTGCGGCATCTGGTCCCTGCCCGCAGAGGGACAGCAGCAGCCCCTACACCGACATGGCCAAGCGCACTGCTGTGTCACGGGTCCGCGGATGCGTGTGGAAGGCCCGCCCACCACCCCTTGCCCCGATCTCATCGCTCCTCCCGAGAACCGCGTTCTTAAAGGCCGGCAACCATTTCCATGGTCACCCACCGGTACCGCAGAAAGGGAAGCGTTTCACATGGGCCTTGAAGGGCATGATACACCCCCGTCCACCAGCGGTCGAGCAGGACTCTGAGAACCCACGAGCCCCTGTGCGGTGCTTCACACTGGACACTGCCAGAGAGCCTGGGGGCACAGAACTGCCCGCAGCCCCAGTCTGGGCCTGCTCCAGGGCCTGAAGACTCAGAGCAGCTGTCCTCTCCGCCTGCGGGCTAGGTTACAAAGGTCACAGGCCTGCTCTGCAAACGAGCTATCTTTGGCACCAAGCAATTTCCTTGTCCTTGTTCCTTCTACAATAAAGCCACCTAAGCCTGTTGACAGTCTGTCGGTCAGATGATGTCATCCCAGCGAGGGCTGGAAGAGAACCCTGCCTCTTCCCAGCAGATGCCATGATTATGGAGGACTGTCCACTTGAATCTTCCTTCCTTTCTCCAAGTCTAGCTAAATTCTTCCTGAACAAGTTCCTGCCAGCCCGGCACTCACGGAAACCCCATGTTCCATGAGCAATGGAGCCACCGCTACGCCCCGACAGGCCGGACGGCAGTGCCCCAGTGAGGGCAGTGGAAGTCGCCGATGTGGGGAACCTCTGGGGGGAACTCATGCAAGACGGAGGCTCAGCTCGGGGCCGGAATTCTGGGACGGCCCACGACACAAGCGCAAGCAACTGCCTGCGGAACCATGCTCCCGATGGACATTTTAAGATTTAAGCCTCAGGAGACAGAAGCCGCAGCAGAACCTGCTGTGAGCGGCCGTGCTGTCCGTCGTGGGACGCCCCCCGCTGGCCCTGAAAGCCGGCCTCTCTGCCCAACCACACTGCGGAGGGCGTGAAGGGAGTGCGTTCGTGGCCTCTTACCTTGACTATGCTGATAGGCTTGCGAGACAGGTGGAAGCTGGCGTACAGCAGAAACGTCAAAGTGAAGATGAAGGCTCTGTACCTGAAACCGCACCGGGGCAGGAGGTGACAGTGTTAGGGGCCGTCACCGCAGGCCTGCGTCCTGCTGCTGCGCCCCGTCCACTTGGGCCTGCGTCAACGACCAGGCGCGTTTTCAGGGCAGATTCGTGAGCGCCACGAAACCCTTTCACACTCAGCTAAAAACATCTGCAACCAAAGAGAAGTCTGGGGCACAGAAGAGGTGGTGCTCACAGCGCAGACGACACAAGGGAAGGCGCTCCGGGTGCAGGCGACCTGCAGCGCCGCTGACCTGCGTCCTGGGCGCTGGGTCGCACCCACTTCTCACATTTTAGCCTCTAGGCAACTTTTCAGAAGCAGCACGGGGCAGATATATATTTCACTAACCTCACAGGGAACAACGAGGAGATGCTGACAAACTAAGAATAAGCTGACAACGTAGGAAATGTTGGCCAGAAGCCTCTGCCCTCTGGTTCGCGAGAAAGGAGCGGGGAGCAGGGGCTGCCTGGTCCAGAGACAGAGAGATAAGCGGTTCAGGCCGCCTCAACTGGACTGTGCCGGAGAAACACTTCTTCGGGGAAGAAAACAGGGCAGGAGGAAAGGGTTTGTCCAGAGATGGGGACACAGGAGTCCAGCCCGGAGGCAGACCTTGTGTCCCCAGTCCCTTTCAGCCCCTAATCCTGAAAAACCGGTCCTGCTTCTGGCCCAGAGGTCAGTGACATTCCTCCTGGTGCTCCAGGCGCCTTCAGTGGTCCCCAGAGGAGGCACCTGCCTGCCCTGCACTTCCCCCGCCGGGCGGGGGGGGGGGGTTTGTGTGGGCTGGGACCCCCTCCCTGCTCCACCTGCATCCTCAAGGCTGTGACCTTCCCTGAACCCCACGAGCCTGGAGCTGCCGGCCTCATTGGCCACAGAACGGGAGGCTTCAGTCAATGTTTCCAGAGCTTTCTATTAGACGCTGCGCGGTGGTGCCTGGGCCTCAGACCAGCAGCCCTGCAATGGTGGCACCTTGGAGAAAGGACACCGCCCTGCGTGGACACATGCTAAGTGGCCAGAATGCCAGGCTCTCGTGCTGTGCCAACCCAGAGAGGACCTAGAGGCTGCAGGTGGGCACGGTGACACTGGCAAAGCTGAGCAGGCAGTCAGGTCCCACCCGAGTTCCTGTCGGGCAGGCAGGGCGGACTCTGGGTCTCGGCTCAGAGCTTCCTGTCATCCTGCCGGTGTCTGTGGACAGCTCAGCAGGCACTTCGTGAGTCCGCAGGGTCTGCATTCCCAGCCCACAGGAAACTCCTCGGTCACTTGTCCCCACTTGACCAGCATGGCCTGGGGAGGATCCTGACCTGCCCCGGGAAGGGGCAGTTTCCCTTTCCAGTCTTTGGGGATCTGCAGTGTCACACCGAGTTGCCCCAGTGCTTCCCGAATCAGAGTCCGAGGTAACGTGGAGCCCTTGGGGACGCTAGGGACACCGTCTGTGGCTATGCCATCTACCAGATTTCTAAATTTCATCGTCACGTGGCCCAGGACCCTGAGAGTGCTGCATGTCCCAGGCCTCGGGTCCTGCGCTTGGCTGTTGTGCAGACGCAGAAGAATGGCCCATCGACAGGCAGATAACCCAGAAGTGACACGCCCTCCCGCCCGACAGCCACCCGCACGCCCTGCCGGCTTTCCACCACGTTTGCGAGCGCAGGGTCGGCTGGGCGCCCGGGACTGGCCCTCGCTGGGGAGGCTAGGCTGAGCCCCGGGTCGGGGTGGGGGCACCGGGCACCCAGCAGCACTGGCTCAGTCTGCTTCAGGGCGCGGAAGGCAGTCACCTGGACTCAGCTCTGAAAAGGGCAATGGCAGGATGGGCGGACGCCCAGCAGACCGGGTGTCGAGAGGGACTTAGGCACATCTGCTAAAGAGGAGCCCTGCCTCTGTCGGCGTCGACATCCACCCGCCCTGCTTCCTCGTCCCTGCCACCACTCGTCTCTTCGCTGGTAGGGGCTTGGGGAGGGCAGAGGCAGCAGGACGTCACCGCTCGGGGTCATCTTGGTCATGGGTTACGGTCCCGACCCGGCCTCCGGAAGTCCGCTTCCCATCTTGCAATGCTGCCCTTCTTTCTTCCTCTGCATTTCGGAGCAGAGAGGCTGTACGCGGCCCTCCTCCACCCTGTGCTGGCTGAGCGCTGCCCGGCCACACGCAAGTCACCCCCACCTTAGAGTCTCCAGGTGCCATTAGTGAAGACGAAGGCGTACTTCACTGCACATGGCCGTAAAGCCAGTGACAGACGTCCTTACCTAGAAGGCCACGTGCAGACAGACCGACCGGGAGGAAGGCTGTGTGACCGCGGTGGCAGGACCACGGGACAAGGCCAGGGCTGTCCAGATCTCCAGGGCTGGGAGCAGCAAGGATGGGACCTCCCTGAGCGCGGCCCGCCTCTGCGTGGTTTCAGCCCAATGGCCTGCAGCGTGGGACCCAGGCTGTCTTCAGCCACCCCGTTGCTGCGGGGACGGCAGGACCCAGAATTGGCACTTCCGGTGTCACTGGGGCTGCTGGGCGGGAAGCGACCGCGGCCAGGAAGCGACTCTTCGCAGTCACGTCTAAGGAAGTGTTCTCTGCATCCTGTGGAAGACGTGCTTCGTGACCGTCTGGAGAAAAGCCTCTCTCAGCAGTGACAGAACAGGACTGGCGTGCAGCTCCAACATGTCTCATGGTGGTAGATGATGCTCCAGACAGCATGTGTCCTTGGCTGAGCACTGTTTCTCTCAGTCGTGTACAAAAGGGATAAACTAATGCTTTTGATGAGTGACTCAGTGGCAAGACATGGCGCAGGACGGTCCAAAGATACTGTCATTCAGAAGCCGGGAAACGCAAGAGCAGGGGCACGTGTCCTTCACAGTGTCCTGGAGCCCGGACGGTGCCAGCGCCATCCTGGTCACCGTCTGCCAGGCTGCCCTGGTGGAGCCGCCACTTTCCCTCTAAGTGATCCCTGAGGGCCCGTGAGGACACCTGTGTCCACAGTTCCCACCATGTCCACGGGACCCCTCGTTGGAAACAAGCCTCCACCGGGGTCCGGGAGGCTCTGCTCCTTGCAGCAGCCGCTCTGCCTGCGGGGCCGGCCTCCCCACGCACCTTCACCGGTGAGAGCAGCAGGACGCGCCTGGATGCCACGTGCCTGGATGCCGCAGCCGCACCAGCTCCAGGAACATTTGCTTCACATCTCGGATCACCCGATGTGGCCCGAGAGCCCCTCCGTTTTCAATGCTTCCTCCCTTTGCAGTGCCAGAGACGCCAGGCCCCTCGACTCTCCCCGCCCCAGGGACGCCTGGCTCCTGCCGTGGGAAAGAGCACAGGACCAGACGCTCACCACGCTGGGCGCCGCTGCCCCCGGGCTCTCAGAGGCAGAGGGCACGCCGCGCACGGGTGTGCGTGTGTTCGCTCACCGCACATACACAAGTGCACACACGTACCCCGCACACACACCATGTGCGCATGTCACACACACTCACCGCACATACACAAGTGCACACACGTACCCCGCACACACACCATGTGCGCATGTCACACACACTCACCACACATACACAAGTGCACGCACGTACCCTGCACACACACACCATGTGCGCACGTCACACACACCCACTGCACATACACAAGTGCACACATGTACCCCGCACGCACACACCACGTGCGCACGTCTCACACACTCACACACATACACAAATGCACACACGTACCCCACACACACACCACGTGCACACGTCACACACCCACCGCACATACGCAAGTGCACACACGTACCCCGCACACACACACCACGTGCGCACGTCACACACACTCACCACACATACACACGTGCACACATGTACCCCGCACACACACCACGTGCGCACGTCACACACACTCACCACACATGTGTACACGTGTGTATGTGTGGTGGGTGTGTGATGTGCGCACGTGGTCTGTGCTGTCCCTGGAGAGCAGACTCGGGGACCCCCGCTGCCCCGGCACAGCGCTTCCTTAAAGCGTCAGCACAGGAGCGCCAGTGTGGTTCTCAAACTTGCTTATCATTTCCTGCTGGGAGTTTAAACCTGTCACAGTCAAGCTATGAAAGTGACCCAGAAGCCGAGAGCACAGAGGGAGCCTGTTTGGGCAGCAGCCCCGAGATGCCGCGGGGACCGCTGGCAAAGACGCAGGCGTCCCAAGTCGCACCCGAACCTGCGGGCACTGCCCCACCCAGGCGAGCCTGCGTGGCCGCTGTGCAGGGGAGGCCGCAGGGGCGGCGTGGAGGAGGCGACCGTGTGGAGCACTTACTCTGAGCGGCAGGCACTGAGCTCCCGACGGTGCAGCCTCCTGAAAGACCCCGGTGAAAGCCCCCTGGGAGCCGCAGGGGAGGCACGGACTACCAGACACGAGACACACCCTCGGCACCCCAACGGACCCACGCACCAGCCGTCCGCCACCGCACTGCTGAGCGCCCGGCCAGCTCTCCGAAAAGCGACTTTTCCCCGGGGACTTCCCGTGAAGAGGGTGCGCGAGGCCGAACTCCAACCGTCCGTCCGTCCGAGCCACATTTCCCCGGGCGCCAGCAGAGCTGTGGGGTTAGTCTGACTTCTCCAAAGTCTCTTCTGCTAGTTTAATTCACCCGCCTCCACCACTGACCCTAAGAGGCTAGAGGAGAAGCCTTTCTTCCCAGCAGAGCAGCGGAGGGGAGCAGCCAGGAGAGCCGACTCTACGCCTGTCCTTGCCGGCTTCCTGAGGAGCCACGCGGGACCTTGGGGCGTGTGCCGAGGGGGCTCTTGGAACAGAGACGAGGTTCTGTCTGCATGGGGCTCCTTTAATATTTCCATGAAAGCAGCCAGCCACTCACCGAGCTCAGAGTGAACATACTGAACTGCCGGGGCTCAGCGGCATTTATCAGGGGGTCGTGATTAGTACAGAAATTGCTGGAGACCCTGGAGTACACACCCTCCTGTTGCTGCCAGGGTCAGTTAGGAGGACAACCTGGCAGTGCTCTTGCTCACAGCTGCCACCACCCTCAGTCAGCAGTGACGGAGCAGCCAGGAACCACCCCCCGCCCCGCGGGTGAGCGGGCATGTGGCCTCCTGGACACAACACCAAGGGGACCATCAGGACTTACCACTGGTCGCGGGAGAAGGAGACGAGGAAGCGGATGCCAACGGGGAGTCGAGCCATTTACGTGGAGCTGACAGCGGAGCTCCGGCTAGAAGACGTTCTGGAAACTCGTCCTGCTCGGGCAGCTTTCGCTCTGCAGCCGGCAGGCTGGACGTGTGGGCTCTCCTGTCGGCCGGCCTGCCCGCTTCCTCCACAGAAGCTCGCTCTCTCTGCGAGGAGGGGTGACAGGTCGGGTTCTGACACCACAGGGCGGCCCCCACGGCAGCGGGAGCTCACAGATCTCTGAGGCAGATGGCATAGAACGCGGGGAGATGTGGAAAAGACCCTCGAGGTCGCCGCTGTCTGGAGGGCATTTCCAGCAAGCTGCCCCTCCTCAACACAGCCCTCTGTGACCAGCGCTGCGTGAACCGGGGTCGCCAGGACCCGCGGGCCCTGCGCACTGTGACCCTCCACGTCTCAGCCATCAACGGGAAGGGCGACAGGCCATTCAGCCGTGGTTTTGTGGCCAGCTCTAAATGCACCTGGCTGTGGGACTGAGCTGCCCCTGGACGCTGTACCTTTATTTATCAGGTGGTCATCTTGGTGGCCACGGAAATGACCCCTTTCTGGAGTCCGAGCGAGGCAGGAAGGACTGGGCAGGGAAGCCGAGGGTCAAGGGCCTCAGCCACCAGGCCAGCCTGATCCCCTATCCCCAAGTCAATGACTTATGTCGTTTTTCAGCTTTTCCTCCAAGCTGGGCAATAAGGAATCTTTGGGACGAAAAGAACACCACTCCCGGCGCGCGCATGAGCGGGGGCTGCTCTCGCAACACTGACTGGGTAGTCAGGAAAGTCGGCTTATTTAATGTCCTCACACAGGTTCCTCGGGGAAGGCAGCAAGTAACCGGCGACGGCTGCAGTCTGGAGGGTGTGCCCCTCAGGTACGCCTTCGCGCCAGAGAGAAGTGTGTGTGTTCACTCCCGCCGCCCCTCCAGTGGCTCTCAAAGCGCACCCTTCGTCAACCTTTCCCTGAGGGCACGTTTAGAAAAAATCCAAAATTCTTGGTGTGCTTTCATCCCCCAGTTCCCCCACCATCTGCTCTCAGAGGCAGCGGGGCCCCTCTGCTGCAGCCCACCAGCCTGACGCCGGGGCCCCCACTCTCTGCGGCCTTAACTGTGATGCAGCCCCCGCAGCTCGCCCACGTGGAGCAGCTCAGCCCACAGCTGCCCGGTACCTCTCTGGCCCTCACCATCGGGTGATGACACCCACACTCTGGGAGCTGTTATAAAGATGAAGTGAGCAAATCCACAGAAAGCCCTTAGCACGAGTCTCATGCAGTGAAAGCCTGATGGAGAGCAGCAAGAATTAGTCTCACTGTCCTGGGAACTGCCCCTAAAATTAGCTGGGCTCAGACCCAGGAGATGTGTGCAATACATTTCCATAGAGGCTTAAAAACTTTTTGCTCCAATTCCTAGATTTAAAAAGTACTTTACTAAAATTTTGCTCCAAGGAGCAGCTCCTGGTTGGGCCTACACACACGTGGAGAAAGGTTTCCTTCTCTAGGCCCAGCCTGTCTGGGAATATTCTACTCAGTCTAAAGCTGCCTGCCCACCTGCCTCAAGTCAATCCTGGTAAACCTGTAACTGAAACAAAATGCATGGTGAAGGGGACGGGTAGAGAAACGAAGTCAGAAGGTAGGAAAATCAGCGAGGAAAAAAGTTCGATTCCCTTTTAAAACAAGATGGGCTCTTCCTGCTGCCGCATGGGTGGCAGTACACGCCCTCGATTCTCAGAGGAGGTGTAGTTAGATGGCACGGGTGGTGATTTTGCATCTGGGACATTAAGGGCACAGCTGAATGAGGCCCCATCCTCCACGGAGACCACTCCCTGGAGAGCTGGGGGCCTGGTGGTCGCCCCCTCAGCGCCTGGGACACAAGCGAGCTGGACAGGTCTCCCACGCATCCTGTCCTCTGAGGACAGAACCCCGGGCGATGAATCCCCTGCTTCTCCTGGTTTGGAACACGAGCCCAAGTCCATAAAAAGACAGAGTTTAAAAACCTCTCCCCTGGAACTCAGCGCCCCGTGGGAAAGCGTCAACCATCCGGTTTGTCTACTGTCAGAGACGAGACAGCAGCTTCACTTCCAGAAAACCGGCCGAGCCTCTGGGAGCCCAACGACGAGACTCCTGAACCAGAACGCGGGGCGGCTGCGGGGTCGTCCCAGAGCCGGCTGCCGTGCTTACGACGGCCCCGCGCGTGTTTTCATGGTCCGTCTAGAGCGACGCCATTGAAAGAGGGCCTTCTTTTGGGGCAGAGGGTGGGAGGGCAGGCACCCCGCACGAGTTTCCATCTTCGTTTTTCCGGGACAGTGACTCCAATTTCTTTCCGGAAAAGGCACCGTCTATGGCATGTGCTTCAGGGCTCCACTCAAGACTAGTGAATGAAAATGGGCACCGCCTCTTCCCGAGGGACGTGAAGGGAACCCTCGGTGTGTGGACGGCCCTTCCCGGAGGTCAGCTGGGCCAGCGGTGCAGAACCTGCAGAACAGGCTCCGGCGCCCGCGGCCTCCCAGGTCGGGCTGCCTCCCTCCCCGCGACCTCCCGCCCCGCAGGCCAGGCCGCAGGCCCCGCAGGCCGCCCGGCTTCCGCCGGACCAGCACGGAGTCAGGCTCCCGGAGGCAGGAGGGGCCGCCAGAGGGGCGAACATTCAAATGCAGATCCTGACCTGGCCCCAGAGGCCCGAGGGTGGGGACAAGAGAGCGTGGCTGGAGGAGCGGGTCCCTGTCTCTTGTGCCGGCTTCGGAGACCACCCGAGCCCAGGCGCTGCTCAGAGGCCGCGGCCGGGCGCTGCCGCCGCTGCTGCCGGGGGCGATGGTGACACGCCCACCCAGCCGGCTCCCGACAGCGCGGTGAGCGCGGGTCTCTGGCCCGGCTGTCACGGGGCCGCCGGGCGGGGACCACTCGGCGTCGGCAGGCTCGCGCGGCCGGGGCTCCGGCGGCCCAGCCCCCTCGCGTGTCTCCAGGTCTCGTCCGAGCCGGCGCCTCGCGCCCCTCCAGACCCGAGCAGCGGGGAGCGAGCCCGGCCCTGCCGGCCGGCCACACCGGCGGGGCGCGGGCGGGGCGCTGGGGCGCCGGGACCGGAGGCCCCGCTCGTGGCCCGCGGCGGCAGGTGCCACGCGGTGGCTGCGCCCGCGCGAGTCCGGCGGCCCCGCCCGCGCCCCGCGTCTCACCTGCGCGCCCGCCCGCGCCCCGCAGCCTGGCCCGGCGGCCGCTTCCTGCCGGCGACTTCCTGGGGCGGCGCGCCCGGCCGCCGGGCCCTTTCGCTCTGAGGCCGCGGGACGCCGGCCGCGCTCGCCCCTCCCCTGCGCCGCCCGCCCGAGCGCCCAGGCTCCCCAGCGGCCCTGGCGACGCGGGCCGGGGCGCCCCCGCGCGGAGCAGCGCCGCCGCTGGTTCTCTGCCCGCCTGTCCCCAGTCCTGCACCTGCCGCGGGCGGATGCCGGCGCGCCCCCCATCCCCGGCCATCGGGTGCTCCTCCAGGACCCTTTGTCTTCCAGACAGGGCTTCCCGCCGCCGCCCGCGACCGTCCCTGAGGCAGGACTGGCACGAAGGAGGCCCGCTGTGGCCAACCGCCTGGTCCGCTCGCCTCTTCCTCGGGCCACAATCAGGTTCCACTGAGTGGGGCGGGGCCCGTGGGCGGCAACTGTCACCTTCATCACCCTGTCCCCGAGTGACCCATCAGCTCACACGGTCAGCTGGGGCGGCCCAGCCGGCCACTCCCCACCCACACGTCCAGCATGGGGAGCCGTTCAGCTGCCACCCGGGCCCCTTTCGCCCAGGGCAGTCTTCCCACCCTACTTCTTGCAGCCCTGAAGGGGGGCCTGATTGTTTCCTTGGGGCCCCTGCCAAGGACCCACAGCAGACACGGAACCCCAGCCAGGCACCCAGCTCCCAGGAAGGCCCCTGCATGAAGGGCCGGTGAGGCGGGAGACCTGTGTGCCGACAGTTCCAGGAAGAAGGCTACTCATTGTAAAAACGCCAAGTGTTTCGGAGGTAGCAGCCTTGTGTAAAACTGTCAAACAGCAGCTTGCATTTCTCCACGAACGCCTATGGCTCTGGTGAGCACGTGAGGGGTCATGCTTGCAGTGCCACACGCTCAGGACAGAGGGGCCGCGGGCAGTCACCGAGCCGCGACTGCACAGCGGATGGTGGCTGCAATGCCGTCTCTAGCAATCGTACCGGCCCTACCGGCCCTACAACGGCTGAAATCACCTTTAGAGAATGTAGCAGCTCTTCTTCTTTCACTGACAGTCAGTACTAACACCCTGTGACCTGCCCCGGTGCAGAGGCGGCCGCACTGCCTGGAGCCGACGCGCGCAGGGTGGGCTCGTCCCTGCTCCTGGGGCTGCGGCGACCCAGTGCCCTTCCAAGGCTCCGGCTGGAGGCTGGAAGTCGGAGATCAGGGTGTGTCGTCTCTCCTGACGAGCACACGAGGCAGGCTGGGTTCAGGACTCCTACTCCAGAAGGATCTTCACATGTAAGGCTGATTCCGCGGCTCCGGGAGGGACACGAATTGTGGGGGAGCTGCAGTTATGCGCCACACATGGCGTGGGCTGGGGATGGACTGCACAGAAGACGTGATCTGCAAGCGCCGCTGCTGAGCCGTGTCGTAGCCCCTGCACTTCAGCGCCTGGTCCACCCACGTGGCCCTCGTCCCGGAGAGAACAGCCTCCCTGAGGCTTGGCTCAATCTCGTGCTGTTGGCTCCTTAGCCCAACATACAAAGTGCACCGCCATGCCACGTGCCGGGGAGGCTGTCTGAGCAGCACGGCGTTACTGCCACCAGCGCAGAGCGCCACGCAGGCTGGAGCGGGGTGGGGGGCAGTGGCCAGGCCACAGACCCAGGCCGCGTGCGAAGCCTCGGAGGGACGGGAGGGAGTGAGGCTGAGAAGGGCTGCCAGCAGGAGCAGGGGTCCCTGGAAGAGCAGCCCAGAGGCTGACAGCTTGCAGCAGGTGGGGAAGGAGGGGGCACAGAGAGGCCTCTCTTCCTCCTGCTGCCCACACGGCCTTCCTGTGCACCCAAGGTGACCCGACAGAGCTGGGACTGCCCCTCAGAACTTCCGGCTAGTGCAGACAGTGGCCAGCGCCACAGCAGTGTCACGGTTACAGCAAGGCACACAGGGTACAACAGTGGCCAGCTGACGGGCACGCGCCCACAGGAGGTGACATCTCAGGCGTGTTTGTGGAGCTGCGAAAGAGGGCAGGGCTCCCACAGAGGGCTGCAGCGGGCAGGACACTCTGCCCCAGGGGACAGGTTCTGGTCACCAGAGCAGATGCGAGCAAGGTCTAGGAGCTGAGAGGAGGCACGGCGGAGGGAGTAGGAGCAGTAGGAGCGTGGGGGAGAGGGGACATATGGGGGACACAGACTTGGAGGGCGGCAGGGCGGGTTGTGGGCTGTGAGCCTCTCAGCAGAGGACGACCCAGGCGGGGGTCTGTGGCTCCTGGAGGACCCCCAGGCTGGATGGAGGCCTGGTATGGACAGCACTGCCATCCGGCAGATAGGAGTGAATGAAGTCTCAGGCACCACGGTGTGGGGGGCCCCGGAAGCCAGACCAGGGGAACTGAGGGGGGAGCCAGAGACATGAGATGAGAGAGCCCAGGCAAGTGGCATTTCCGGGAGGGCTGCAGTGACAAAGCTGGCAGAGGACAGGGCCTCCCGGTCACCAGAGAATAAGGGCTAAGGCTGCCCAGGGTGGAGGCCCAGGGTGGAGGCCCAGGACTGACGGGGAGTGAGGCAGTGGCAGTGGGGATGGAGCAGGGCCCACAGCTGGGACTTGGGAGGAGGGGACTCAAGGCCGGGACGCAGGCAAGCAGACCCCGAGTCTAGAGAAGAGAACAAGGACACGTGGGCCCAAGGCCCAGCATCATGGCTGTCACCACAAAGCCAATTTTGGATCCTCAGGGATTCCTGAACCTCTGGGGCAGGCGGGGCGGCGCTGAGTGCAGGGACAAGGTGGCTGGCCGCTCCGCTCCCCGTGCGCACTGCTGCCGGAGCCGTCTGAGCACCCCATGCCGGCCGGCAGCGCGGACCAGGTCTGCGTTGGGACACGGGCTGCCTGCTCTCTGAGCTGGCAGACACGAGGACCCTGTGCCAGGTCTCCAAAGGGCTCCGTGCGCTTCAGCCCAGAGGAGTTTTGTGAGACATGGGGCTTAAATCGGGGCTGTATTTGATGGCTGGAGAAAAGGGGGCTCTTTTATTTCGAGTTCTGGGCTGAGAGCCTGGGGGAGACCTCAGTGGTTTCACTTCCTCGGGGTGCAAATCTTTTCCCGCCACCACAGGGTCTGGCGAGCTCGGCCCTGAATTGCGAGGCTCTTTGTTCAATCAGCTGCATCTACCCTGGTCCCACGGTGGCAGCCCCTGGGGCAGCTCCCCTGGTGACCCAGCCCTCAGGCGGCCGAGGTGGGCTGTGCCCCGGCTCCCGCAAGCCGCTCCCTGTGCTAGAAGAGCTCGGCCGACACCCTGGTTCTGAATCCCAAGAGGTGGAAGCCCCTAAAAACGGACTTGTGTAACTCAGTGACAAATGCAATGCGTGGCTGTCACCCGGTTCTCTCCTGTCACTCCGGGTCATCTCTCTGAATGCCTGGGCTACCCGACGCCACGGTGGACAGAGGCCTTGCAGGAAAGGCCCTGGGGAAGAAGGTTGGGATCAGAAGGTCCGATCCCGACTCCACACGCACTGCGAGTGCGTGCAGCAGCTGGTCCTGGGTACGGGTTTCCGATGGACTTCATGCTGTTGGTGCGAGGGTGGAGGAGGTCCGTCCGTCACCGCAGACACCAGAGAGGCGTCCACTGCCCGTCCCCCGTGGGGCCGTATCCCTGCGTCGTGCTGCAGACAGCGCGCGCTCGCTGGATGACGGCCGTGCACTCTAGGAGGGCGGTGGGCACGGCTGCGGGCCGCACGGCGAGTTAGTGTGGACACGGAGCTCTCGGACGTGGGAGGGAGCGGGGGCGAGAGGACAGCCCCTTCTGCGGATGGGATTTTCCTCTGCGTGGAGCTTGGGTCCCTGCCCCTCATCTTGAGAAGGTGTCCTCTTAGGGTCTGTTACTCAGCACAAAGTAAACAGGTTTCACATCCAAACGCCCACACGGCCCCGAGGATTACGCCCAGCTGTCCTGCTGGCAGATGGTGAGCCCGTGGAGGACTGCCGCTCCGAGTGGTGTCACTGGTGTCCCGGAGGAGCCGCCGCAGCCGTCCCTCTGCATGTGGCTGGGCCCTCTCCCCTCCCCTCTATGCAGGGCCACAGGGCGCCTTCATCCATAAGATGCATCCCTGCTGCAAAGTGACCGCAGAGACACCACTCGGGGAACTCACAATCCCGCTGGGACAAAACTAGACAGAGCCTCAGGCCACACTGAAAAAAGCACTCCATCCTCAACACGGTACACAGTTTCCGGTCTTAAACAACAATTTAAAAACTCTATGAAAAATGCGTTTCTGATATTGCAATTTTTATGCATCACGACCTGGAATGCGCCGAGGAAAGTGGTGAAGGGATGTGCTGCTGGAAGAGGCTGCTGACCTGGTTCAGCGACGCCACTCCGTTTATTTCCTCTTCTGCTGGGAGCTTCCAGGGCCCTGCCCTGTGGAGCCTGTCTCCATGTCCCCGTGTCATGTTGCCAAGAGATAGCACCAGGCGGAGTTCTAGCACAGAGGGTGCCAGGGCTGGGCCCGACGCAGAACCCAGGCCCGTTGGGGAGGAAAGGGCTCCTCCCTCCACCCTGTCACAGCAGGCACTGCCAGACCTCAGGGTGGAGGGAGGGTGGGCGGTGGTCACCCCAAAGTAGGGTAAATGGGGGACTCAGAAAAGACACACCCACCACAGAGGCCCAGGCACATGATAAAGTCGCTCCAACCCCAGGGTGGCTGTCTCCGGGGTCTTCCCACCTTCTAGGGCACTGAGTCACTCTTAATAATCCAGCCTGGACTAAGTCAGGCTCCAGCTCGCCTGTGGGGTCAGGCCTGGCAGCCACTCCAGCACCCACACGCTAACTGCAGGGGCCACAGCTGGGGCCGGGGAGGGACGAGCAGCAGGAAGGGCGTGGAGGCTGCTTCCCACGGCACAGCCCAGCAGGCAGAGGAACCGGGTGGAGTTCCTGGAAGAGGGGACACCGTCCACGGCCCGGGCTGTCCTGCGGAGCGTGCGCCAGCGCTGGCAGCAGGTGGAGAGGAAGGGAGAGCTCTAGGGGAGAGCGCGGACCCCCACCACCACGCAGGGGACGCGTGTAAAGGCGCTGGGAGAGGCCAGGCTCTCCAACAAATGAGAAGAAGAAAAAGGACTTACCACGGGAGAGGCGGGAGTCGCTCACTCAGCCGAGCGGGTGGCGCCGGTGGCCATCCTGGAAGGGAAGGCAGTGGCGACTTTAGTGTCCGTCCTCCTCCCCACGGCCCCGCGCGTCATCGCGTTGAATTGCACGTGACTGTGTCTACAGAGCCGGTTTTCCGAGGCAGATAATTCAGATGCCTGGTGACTGTCTTCATTCTTTGGGGGGGGGTCTCAGGTGTCCACCACGTTACTGACATGTGAACAGACTCTCCTGTGTGCATCACTTTCTACACAGTTCATCCCTCAAACCTGAGCTAAATAAACGCTGCAGCTCCACAGCGCCTGGCATCTCCAGCGCCTTGTCATCCTCGGCTTGTCCGACCTCTCAGGCTCCCTGCAAGCTGGCAGGGTGAGCCTTAATCTGGGGGAGGAGCGGGCGTGTCATGCAGCTGCCGCCTCCTCCCTGGCCCGTCGCCCCGAGGGCCTGCAAGGTGCAGGGCCCTCCGACCACCCGCACTGCCCACGGCTGTGCCATCCGTGGTGTCCAGGGGAGAACCCACCGGTGGGGAAGGCTGACATCCACTTCAGAACGAGCGGCCGAGCCGGAGCTCCGGCGATCACGTGGTCATTGACTTTTGACAGCATGGATGTTACATTAGCCCCACGTGGGTAAATTTCCTCGTTCCCCTGTGCACAGCCCCCCAGTACACAAACTAGGCCCCCAGCACACGCTCAGAGGTAGTTATTTACCTGATGTACTGAGCCCCCAGAAAAGGAAAGCTGATTTAAGAACAAAAGAAACCCAGATCACAAACCAGAAGGAAAAAAAATGGCTAAACTTTTCAAACATGTTACGGGTGCTGCATAACGAGCAGAAAACCTGCTGCAAATGACAGCTGACGTGCACCTTGATGAGCATGTGACCTGAGCACCTGCCGGGCCTGCTCCGGGGGGTGGGGGAGAGATGAGCCCCGGTATCTCCTGAGCTGCTGCCCAGGCTTGTGACGGCTCATCTGCACAGACCACAGCACCCGCGAGCACTGCGGGGCACACCGCCTGCTGCTGCGGGTTCTGATGAAGCTCTGCGCATCCTCCCCTCACACCGTGGACCGGGGGGTGTGGGGGTGTCCTCCTCGGCTGCCATTTTACCAGCACAACGTCTGTCAACTATTCCCTACTTAGGAATCTCACGTGTAGGTGTGGATACATTTCTAGAAACGTCAGTCTCTCCCACCATGAGTCTATGTGCTAAGGAGCCTAAGTGCTAAGTGCAGTCTGTTCCGGCCACGCTAACGCTAACGCCGCTGGCTGCAAAGTCACCTGGCTCGTCCTGCCCGGCACCTTATCCTCTTCAGGGAGAAACGATCAACAGTAATTAAGACGAACCGGAGCCCAAACTTCCCCAAAGACTTATCGACAGACAGAAGGGGCTTAGCCCGCTACAGCACAAAGACAGGAGTGTTAACATCAGCTAACATCACAGCGCCTCGCGCCTCGCTGTAAACACCGCTTAGATGTCGCTACAGGAGCCCCCGAAAGGCAGTTAGCTTTTCTCTTCGCTTTATAGCCCAACCGACCCCTGAAAGGAGGAAGCGCCTAGAACTCCCACCCAGTAAACGCCTTATTACAGAAGGCGCAGATGCTGCGTGTTCCTGACAGTGTCTCCGTCGCTACCCCTCGGCTCACACACGTCTCTCTACACACGTGCATGTTACGTCTGCAAGTGCACACGACTTAACGGCCGCATCTCCAGTTAAGATGGAAACGGCTTTATTTCGCCCGAAGCCCCTGCATCTGTCTGCACATTTCTGACCCCTCTCTCCACTTTGTCCTGACTGTCCAGAGCGGGCGGCCTGGGGACGCGGCCAGTCGCCATGGCAACTGGCAGGCTGGCGTCGGGGCCTGGAGGTGGGCAGGGGAGGCCAGCAGGCCTGGGCCGGGAGTCCAGGCCTCGTTCCCTGCGGGGCCACCCCGCGTAGTGGCAGCGGGCCTGTGGGCGCCGGTGGGCGCCGGTGGACCCGGTGGACCCGTGCGGGCCGCCGCGGACCCGCTGTCTGGTCCGCCCACGTGCGCGGGGCAGCGGGGAAAGTGGGGGCAGCGGGGAAAGCGGGGGCGCTGGACTCTCAGGCCAGGCTCTCAGGATGGAGCTGGGCGAACCGCAGGTCTCGCCCCGCCGCTCACCCGAGGCCCGGCCGCAGGCGCCTGCTCGTTCCCCAGCGTCTGCGCAAGCGCCCTGCTGGGGCTGATGGGAAAACCCCTCCCGGGGGCTGATGGGAAACCCCTTCCGGGGGCTGATGGGAAAACCCCTCCCGGGGGCTGATGGGAAAACCCCTCCCGGGGGCTGATGGGAAACCCCTTCTGGGGGCTGACGGGAAGGCTGGCTGGGACGTAATGGGAGACCACACCAGTGGATTATGGGAAGCCCCTGGTGCTGGGTCCTGGGACTGTCCCCCTGCCAAGGGCTTGGAGAGAGGATTTTGTTTGTTGGGTTTTTCCCACTGAAGAATGATGTCATCATTTTGCTTCTCATTTTCCCGGAGAAAGGAGGATGACAAAAGAGCGTTTTGAGGGCCTTCACTGTTTGAAAGACCTGTTTCTGTGACCAAGCACTCCTGGGTCACCCAGGGTTTGGGGCCCAAGGACTCAGGCTGCCCCAGGACCCCATGGCTGGATGAAGTCTGCCCTGGGACTCCCCATGTCCAGAGGGAGAGGCCCCCTCCAGTGCCTCTGGGCGGGCGAGGCGCGCTGCCTGACCTCTTTTCTTCCAGAAGGAGGTCAGGCAGAGAGGCTGACTTTGGAATGTGGTCCAGGGGCTGCTGTGGAGGCTGGGAGGCCAGTCCTGCTGTTCACTGCGCAATAGCTCATCGGCTCTGCACACGGGCGGACTGCGGTGCAGTGTAATTGCTGCAGCTTGACCAAAAGGTTTGGGGAGAGGGGGGCTCTGAGTAGCTTACATGTGAAATAAATCAAACTGCCAATTTTAGGACTTGGCTAGGCACCCAGCTTCTAATGGCCTGATTCAGAAGAGGGTTTACGCAAGCCACTCTGGTTTTGCCTGAGGCCACCAAAGCTAATTAGCCCTAGGAATCCAGAATTAGAATTTGGGCATTCTGGCTCTAGGCGAGTCATGTTTTCACCATACAATGATGGCTTTAAGACCTATTTTCTTTACATTCAGATCAAGATTTCTGAACACTTAGACATTCCATTTAAAGAAATAAAAGAATTGGATTATGATTATATTGATGGCATTAAATCTCAAAAGCAACTAAGAGCACCATGCAATAAATAGTTCGATTGAAGATGAAACAGTTACTTGTATAATTTTCAAAGCACATCAGTTGGATACACAAGTGTGCAATGGCCAAGCCATATGTTGAAAGAGAAGGCTGCAACGTGAGTAGGCAGTCCAGGAAACCATCCTACCATCCACAGTAACCATCTGGGGAAGGCACTAGCTGTGAGGAAGTCTGCTCACTCTGCAAAGGCCCCCAGGAGCAAACAGCAACCCCGGCACCAATTGGCCTCACTTGTCCCAGGAATTGATGAGTAACTGAGTTTCTTTAATTTTTGTCCCCACTTCTCAGAAACAAGAAAAAGCTGAATTCGCACCCTAACCTAACATAGGGTCCCCTGAACTATATTGTGATTTACAGGAAATAATATATTTAGTCCTTCAGATGACAAAAATATATTTTGTGAATGTGTGTGCATGTGTGTGTGTTCAGCCACAGCTCCTGACTCGCAACCCCTGAAGTCCCTGGAACTTCCTAAGTGCTGAGAGTGATAAAGATGTCTCTTTCATGAATGAAATGACCTTTGGAAGCATCTCAGGAGAAGGGAGTTACAGGGGGCTCGTTGCCCCAAGAACCAACTTCTAGTGTCACCCCCTTTCCTCCGGGGAGGGGAGAGGGGCTGCGGGTTCAGTTCCGTTGTCAATGGCCAGTGATTTCATGAATCATGTCTGAGTAATACGCCTCCATAAAACGCCAAAGACCGGGTATGGAGAGCGTCCGCGTTGGGGAATGAGAGCACACTCTCTGCTGCAGTGCCGGACCCCATGTCTTTTGTTCAGAGTCTGCCTGATGCAGTCCTTCGTTTGGCTGTTGTTTGTGCCCTTTAGTGTCCCTGTAATAAGTCCTACTGAGTACGAGGTGCAAACATCAATATTCAGAACCTTAGTTAAGTGAGGTTGGTTTGTTATATATGACCTTTATTATGTAAAGGTAATGTCCTTCTGTCCCCATTTTACTGGGAATTTGTTTCATACATGGGTGCTGGTTCTTGCCAAATGTGCTCTCTGCCTCTGCTGAAATGATCATGGGATTTTGTCCTTTTTGTTGCTGTGGTGTGTGACGTTGATTGCTTTGCATTACATGGTCTTTGCTTGTTTCCACATGGGTAATCTTTGTTTATGTCTACACACAAAATAGAGATTCTTTTAAGTCAAACTGATAAAGGAAGAAAGGCCTTGATCGTATCCCCATCTCATCTGGGAGCCCAAGGCCCATTAGGACTGGATTTCTCTGACTTGGCTGAACACCTGCTATGTGCAAAGCTCTAAGTGCCACAAGGGAGACAGAGCTGAGGATGACGTGGCTTCTGAGCATTCAGAAATCAGACAAACATCCAGATGACTATTTTAAGAGACAGAATTTGTAGTGCGGGCTCAATAAAGCTGGTTTGAGTTACTGTGGGGCCTCGAGAAACACAGTGAGACAGCTATCCTGAGGGGTCAACAGAAACTGCAGGAAAAGCTGTCAGATATTTAGAGTAAAAATTTAAACGCAGAGATTAGTATGGTTAATACATGCTAATCAAACAAATCCACCACTTAGGATTCAATTTTACATTTTGCCACACTCAGGTCTTTAAAAAAGATAGATGGTGGAGGATGACAGAGAGACTATACATCGAGTGAAGTCATTTCCTCCCTTCTGAGTCCCAGTCCCTTCTCTTTCCTCAAGAAGCCTTATCCTGAGCTTGGAGCTGTTTCTGGAAGGGGCTCCTTTGCCAGTCTCTGAAGAATGGTTATGGATGTTCGCAGATTTCAGGAAAGGCAGGCATTCTGGGGGGCGGGTGTGGGACAGGCAATGCCACAGAGAGGGGAAGTGGAGGCTGCATTGGCGGGAAACCTGTGATTCATCGTGTCTGAAGCAGGTCGCAGCTCTAGGAGTTGCTGGCCACGAGGCTGAGATATCATGGGCTGAGGACATGGAGAGACTGCTCTGCAGTTGGGTTTCTGAGCAGAGAAATCTGAGGTGACTAAGAGGGCCGGAGGTGGAGGCAGAGGGCTAGTTAGAGGTTGTTGCCAGTTTCCTCGGGGAGTAAGGAAGTGTGGATCTGGGCGATGACAGAAAATGAGAAAGAGATCGAAAGGTCCTGGGCGGATGGGGGAAACCAGGGGGAGGGCCCACTAACAAGTGGGAGTGAGTATGAATGTGTGTAGGTGTGTAAGTGTAGCGTGTGTGACAGAAGGAGCAGATCTCCCTAAGGAACCCACAGGGAGCGCTACTTACCTGGAGGATGGAGGGAAGATGTCAAACCCTGATGGACATGAGTGTGGAAGGGAGTCTGCCAACAGGTGGGAGCTGACTGAGTCAGAAGCTCTTGCAAACACGAGAAAAGATGTCTGCGGATACAGCTTTGTGGACTAACATCACCCAAGCGTTGGAGCCTCGAAAGGTGAGCAGGCGGGGCAGGCCCCCAGGAGGGAAGGCGAAGCCCAGGGGTGGGTCTGAGGGGCAGTCCCCAGCACCGGGTAGAGGGGAAGCCCTGTTGAGAGCCGACCCGACCCTCCCGCGCACCTCCTCCGTAGAGTCCCGTTCCGAAGGTGACTCCTGGCGGCGTCACCCAGCTGCCTACGAGGATGCGGGAGCCCGTCACCTGGCGCGCCGGTTCCCAAACAGCGGGGACCAAATCCGCTCCAGGCTCTGTCCGCACCTTCTTCCCGGGCGGCGATTGGCTGAGGCGCCCTTCTCGTTGCCACGACGACAACCAAAGGCCGCCAGTGACTTCCCGGCCCTTCCCCTCAAGGCCACGCCCCCTTCTTCCCGGGCGCTGGTAGGTGGACGCTTTCCGTTGCTATGACGCCCGGCGGATGGACAGCCTCGCACTGCTTCCCGCCCCGCGGTCCTGCCGGGAGGGGGGCGGAGCTGGCCCCGTCTCCATGGCGACAGAGGACGCGGCCCGGCGGGCGGGCTGCTGGTACTTACCGAGTGGAGACCCCGCGGGGATCGAGGCGAGAGTGAGGCCATGTCGGACCTGGGCTCGGAGGAGCTGGAGGAGGAGGGAGAGAATGATCTTGGGGTGAGCGCTGCGGGTGAGGGAGGGGCTTCCCAGCGGACCCCAGGACCCCAGGAGACCGGTGGTCCCGCACTCCTGCCCCAGCTGGCCCAGCCAGGGAGAGGACCACACCTGCCTCTGAAGGCCGTCCCCAAGTTGCTGGTGAAAGGTGAAGCGTTATGACGTCTGCTCTTCATCTCTCCTCCCATTAAAGGCAAAGGTTCCCAAGTCAGACACTTTGGAAGCATCCTTCTCTCTGCGGCTGACCTCCTTCGAGGCAGTGTCCTGGGATGGCTGGGCCATCCCAAGCCTCCGAAGTACCCTTGCATAAGCCACTTCTTGATGGAGTTTGGCTTCTCAGGTTTAAAGCGATGAAAGAAGGAAAGCTGCTTCCTGGCAGCCTTCCACAAGCGATTCAGGTTTAGTGAAGCTCTCCACATAGGCCTGTAATCCAGTTCAATCTAGTGGGAACTGACCCAGTTCTTTGCAACTATTCCTTGGTGTGGGTAGCAGAGAGGATGATGGGATATGCCCATGATGTGAGCTGGACTTTTGCACTGTCTGGTGATTATTGGCTTCTACAAGCCGGAGGGCGACCATTTCAAGGTGGACACGCTGGGAGCCACAGATGCTGTGCGTGTGCGTGTGCGTTGTGTGGGGCACGGAGTTGAGAGAGTTTCAGAATTCAGTGAAGAATCTAGCACCTCTTCTGGGACAGATGCTGCCTTGGTGCCTGCAGGTTCTTTCTGCTCGCTCCCAGCGTCGGCCTGCCTTTCTGCTCAAGACGCACACCTCTGTGCTTTGGATTCACAGCCGCCTGGGTTCTGGCCTCTGCAACCAGCCGCAGTGCTGGAAGGCAGGGCAAGCTAAGTGATCTGCACTGCGGTGTCTGGGGCACCGCCTGAAGTGCTCTGCCTTGGCGACCTCCTCTTCCATCTCTGTTTCCACGACCCTCTCCCAAAGAGCATTTTTGTTTTTAATAAGCCGTGACTTACCGAGGGTCTGCTTCTTGGTGAACCTCCCTTCAACACCTGGCCACTAAGCTTCCTACCTTGTCCCCTCAAATGGCAGCCACTACTGATTTGAAACTTTTTAGCGTCCACAGTATTTAGGTTCAAATCTCAGTCATGGTCATTCAAAGGCTCGCTCCTACTCAGCCACTCGAGTGGCTCCGTATTGGGAGTGTGTGTGTCTCTGGGGCCAGAGGAGGGGACTTCTGTACATCTTGATTTAGACTAACCCTGAAACAAGTGCAAAATCACCAATTTTTGCTTTGTATTCTGAGCAAGCATTTCTGAGCCCAAACTGCTGCCAAGGGCAAGAGCTGCTCACCGTTTGTCGCCTGCGGCTCGCCTCTCACACAGCTCTGAGCTAGTCCTGAAGCGTCCACACAGATCTGGTTCGGCCAGAGCTGCTCTAGGCCAGGCCACTTGACTGTGATTTGTGTGCATTCTATCTCTTGACTCAGAGGCTTGAGGGGTATTTGCTTTGTGAAGGACAGGGGAAGATAGGGAAATGATGACTTTGTATTCATTTTTAATTGATTTGCTTTTAAAGTAGAGACCTAATTATTTGCATATTGGACTGTGTGTGTGTGAGTTTTACATCTCTTGCTGGGGAGGCTAAAAAGACTATGACAACGGAGCCCCTTTAGCTCCTGAGTTCTCCCCGCACCCCTGGCTACTTCGGGGGGCAAATCTGTCTTCAGAGACCCTAAAGCTGGTTTGAAGAAGAGTTGATTTTCTTAGTCCTGGATTATTGGAGGCGGCCAAGGCGAGGCACCTGACAGCCTCCACCTACACATGCTGTGTAAAGACCGTGACTTTGCACATTTCTCGCAAATGAGTTGATTTTGTGTAGTGCGAAGGATTGTCGCAATGAGTCACGAGCTCAGGTACTGGAGGGAAGTCCTGACTGTGTGACCTTGGACTCCCGCCTCCTGGACGGGGCTGTCTAGCTCCCCTGTCGGACGGGCCGAGGATTAGGAGGATTCAGTAAAGGCTGGAGCTTCATAAATGGTAGTGGCTGTTGTCCCGATCCCCCTCTTCTGCCCAGGAGTACGACGGGGACCGGAACGAGGCTGGCGAGCGGCACGGACACGGGAAAGCCAGGCTGCCCAACGGCGACACGTACGAGGGCACCTACGAGTATGGCAAAAGGCACGGCCAGGTCAGAACCGGGCGGCATGGGCGGCGTGGGCGGCCCTCTGCTTCGGGCTCTCTCAGTGCAGCTCCTGCAGGAGGGACGGTCACCACACCATCACCATGTTTCAGGGGATCTACAGGTTTAAAAATGGGGCTCGGTACATCGGAGACTATGTGAAAAATAAGAAGCACGGGCAAGGCACGTTCATCTATCCGGACGGGTCAAGATATGAAGGTAACGGGATCACAGAGCTGACTTACGTGGCAGAAGTCTTCTCGGGGGATGGAGCGGGGCCGTGCATCTGAGATATACGGGCAAGTTTAAAGTTCTCCAGGCTGCTCACTCATTCCACAAACCCAAAACGGTTCCTGCGTTCACAGCATTGGTGCAGAAGCGAGGAACCAGAAACCTTGTCCTTAGTGAACTGACCACATTCCCCGGAGCGAGTCCCTCCTAAGAGGCTGCACGGAGGAGTGAACGCCCTGAGCACTGCTGGTCCGGGGTCTGCCTGCGCCCCCTGCTGCTGGCACCCCCTCCAGCAGGCAGAAGTGGGCCCGTGTTTGTGGACGTCACAAGCTTCTGTGAATTTCAGGGACCTCTTAAGAAAAACACTATAGCACACAGGTATAAACATGAATTTTATCTGTGAATGCAAATTCAAAACAAAGGCAGATAGGATGAACATCACAAAACCTGAGGAAGGAAGGAGCATGTGAACTTTTACAGACGTTCAGCTTGCTCTTCCCGAGCTCGGTCAGCAGCAGGGGCGTCTGCGGGACGGCCATGCACATCGCTCTCCACAGTGGAGCTAGGAAAGCCGTCCCATCGTCCCTCTGTGATCCGCACACGAATCGACGCCTGGTTTTCAATGATTTCTAGTCTGGAAAAGCGGCACTCAGCATGAAGGCCGGGGAGTGGCAGGGCCGTCCATTTCTAGGGTCGTGGTCAGTTTTAGAAGCCCCTATTCAGCTCTTGCACAGTGAGCTCCGATGTGAGGACGTTTGCATTTTCTGGTGCAGGAACTAAGCTTTAGTTGACGATATTTGAGAACTAGGCATGTGATGAATTTGATATGCCCTTTGCCCATTTCATTGCTTCCTATCAAGCCAGTCAGAAGCATCAGGGCCTGCCAGGAGCGGGGCAGGGCCCCGGGCAGAGGCGCGTCGCTGGTGTGGCGCCAATGTGCAGGCGCCGGGGCTGGAAGGTGCCCCCAGTGGCAGTGGTGACATGAAGGAGGCACTGGGACCACCATCAGGCCTTGAAGTTGTTTAGGAGTCAGAGACACAGGTGGGGAGCAGGAAGAGGGGAGGGGCTGCCGGTGGAGAGTGGACAGACTGAGTCCTTGCTGAGTCCTCACTGGGCTTCCCGCTGCCTTTGAAACACACGGGGTCAGTGAGCACGAGCACAAACCCAGAGACCCCACCTCCCCTTCCCTTTGCTGCATTCCAGGCCATCGGCCGAGAGGCCGGGCCCAGAGGCCACTCCCCTTCTCACAGGCCGCGTCCTGTCGCCCCTTCCAGGGGAGTGGGTGGACGACCTGAGGCACGGACACGGCACGTACAACTATGTCAACAACGACACCTACACCGGAGAGTGGTTCGCTCACCAGAGGTGCGCCCGCGGCCTTCTGTCCACTTCCGTCAGCAGGACGAAGGCGTCTCCCTAGAAAGAGAAGCCAGGCCCAAGCCCACAGCAGCCCTGCCAGCGGCCGCACCCCTGGGCTCTCAGGCTGCTCGGCGCTCTGCTGGGCAGGCACAGAAGGTCCCTCCCCCCGGGCCGGGGCGTGGCAGGCACAGGGGCACCATCGGGGTGGCGGGGAAAGCCATGGCTGCGGGCAGGGCTGCCTTGTCCCCACTCAGACCAGCCCAGGTGCAGGAGGGTGGCCACCGTCCGGCGGTGATCGCCATCCTAGGTCCAGGCTTGTACAGGGCACATGGCCGGGGCTTCCAGCTGCCCCACACAGCACTGCACCTCCCTCCAGGCACGGGCAGGGCACCTACCTGTATGCGGAGACCGGCAGTAAGTACGTGGGCACGTGGTCCCACGGGCAGCAGGAGGGCGCGGCCGAGCTCATTCACCTGAACCACAGGTACCTGGGCAAGTTCCTGAACAAAAACGTAAGTGGCGGGAAACTGGTGGCCAAGTGCAGGGAGGGTGCTGAGGGCAGGGAGGGCACTGATGCCAGCCGGGCGCTTCTGATGGGCAGTCTTGAAACGAAGTCCAGTCTTCATCACTTAAAAGACGTGACTTCAGACGAAGGAGGTCCCATTTTTTATATGAAAAATCCTTGAGAAGGAGGCAGCTCCCTGGTGGCTCAGGCAGCTGAGATGCTGGACTGCAGACCACGTAAGGTCCCAGGACCCGGGTCCGAAGCCTGGGACCCGGGTGAAAGCTGAAATGTACAGCTGAAGAAGTAAAGATGCTTCTTCCTCTCCCATACTTCCTTCATCTCTTAAAAAAAGGAAAGCTAGAACAAAAATGTAATGTCTAGAAAAAATCAGTTTTTGAGGAGAAGGAAGCTCTAAAGGGTTATCACAGGAATGAAAATTATTAGAGCCTCATACTTATCTATCTAAAATGATGTTCATAATATACATATTGTATGTATTTGAACTATATAGAATATATTACAAATATATATACCAGTTGAAACTATGTATACTGTGTGTGTGTGTATATGCATATATATACACATATATTTCTGAAAATATACCCCAAAGAAAATGTCAAGACTTGCATACGGATCTAAGTCAGCACACACTGCACCATTCTCTGTCAAGGAATAATATCAGCAGCTTACTAAATATCAGTGCCCGTGAATGAGTAAGACAGATTGTAGTTGTCACCTATGTGAGATAATCTCCAGGCCAACTCTGTGGCGGGGTGAGCAATTATGTGAATGTGGGAAGCTGCCCCTCCCTGGCACGTTTCTAAGGAAAACGGAGCATGAGTCAGTCTGTATAACTGTCACACTGATAAGAAAGCCTGTGTTCTCTCAGCAGGCGTACAGGACTGCACAGAAATGTCGTTAGTCCTTTCATCTCCGACTGCTTGGCCTGTGCCTGTCAACTTAGCCAAACTTCTGTGATAAATAATGAGAGGAGATGTAAAAATTTTTGAAAACTAAACTAAACAGGACCTGCACTTGGCAATTCCATGAGTCATTTGTCCTCAGAGGCCTTCTTTCATCCTCACTGGCGTGACCGGGGCTGGTTTTTTGGAGGTGACGTGTGTCGACGCCGAGAGTGATGTTTCTTTGCCCCTCCTGCCCGCAGCCCGTCGGCCCTGGGAAGTACGTCTTTGACATCGGATGTGAGCAGCACGGCGAGTACCGTTTGACGGATGTCGTAAGTGGCAGCGTCTGTGTTGTCTTCTCTCCTCAGTCATCAAAGAGCAGCTTCACTGCATTGTTCCTGCGCAGCGGATGTGGTTAGAAGTTATGCCAACTCCTAGGAGCTTTTACTTTTCCGTTTTCCTGTCTTGTTTGCATTAGTCTAGAACTCAGCTGCCGGAATTAAAGGGCATCATTTCACGGCTTTGGCTCAAGTCTAGACCGAGGTTTTGTCAAGAGGGGCTGCTTAACCCCAAGCCCGAGCTCTGGACGGCGGAGGGCCCGGAAGGGAAGGGAACCCTGGTCTCCCCAACTTTTAATTTTCTCTTTGCCCCTTTCCAATCCTCACCATCACTATTAATCACTAAATTCGTGAATCCTGATTCATATTAAAATTAGCCGGCAACATTGTCATCATTAGGCATCCAAAAGTGCTATGTCTGTGCACATTTTAAGGAGAAGCCCGAGACTAGTAGAAAAGTATTGAATGACACTTTTGTGTTCTTCATTATCTCAAGTTCTTTAGGTATCTTTCCACGGTGAGTTAAAACCCAGGCCCCAGGCCTCCCCTGGTGGCATCGCTGCTTTTCTGCAGCCCAGGGTCGGTTTACCTGCAGTGCACCCAGACAGGTGTTCAGCCCACCTTATCGCACCACCTGGGAGGACCTTGAGTCTCTACCTTCGTCTCACATCTTGTTGACCAGCAGACTTGCTGCTGCTTCTCAAGAAGCCAGGTCCTGGGCCCGCAGGGCACCAGGACACCCCAAGGCACCTGCAGGCCACCCTCAGGGCACCTCCAGGGTACCCTCCCACGACACCCCCATGCTCCAGTGTACTCTCTGAGGACACCCCAATAGCACCCAGGTCACCCCACCACCTGGCTGGGCCCTCAGCCCCTCTTTTCCTGTCCTTCCTCCTGCGGTGCTCCACTTCCTGTTACTCCACCACAGTCACTTGTCCCCACACAGCTGGAGACCTGCCTCGTGGCTGTGACCAGATCCCCTGAGCCCCACGACTGTCGTCCGGGCCCCGGCCCTGCTTCGTGGCCCTCAGCCGCCTGGACGCAGGCCTGGCCCCTGCTTGGCTTGGCTTTCAAAACGCGCCCACATCTTTCCTGTGACCAGCAAGGACACAGGTGCAGCCTGGCCCTAGGGCGAACCCCTCCCACCTGGGTGGCCTCCCCCTGCGATCGTGGTGCACACACCTGTGACATAAACCTGCCACTCGAACCGTGTTTGGGTGCAGATCCCTGGGCGTTGAGCTCAGTCGCACAGTGACCGGCCACCACCACCATCCTTCTTGGAATCTGTGCCGTCCTCAGGCCGAGCCTCTGTCTGGAACTCAGTACTGCCCCGTCGCCTCCCCCAGGCTGGGACACTCTGGCCATCGTCTGTCTCTCTGCAGTTGTCTTTTCTCAGTGTTGTAAGGAAGGGACAGCTGTGCACCAGTTCTGCGAGTCTCCGCAGCCCCGCGGCCCACAGGCTGACAGTCGCTTCGTTGTCCCACCCGTTGGCCGCTGAGGTGTCTCTGCCCTGGACCCTGGGGACAAGCATCTGCTCGAGCCCCCATTTCCGCTTTTCTGGGTGTGCACCCAGGAGCGGGGTCCTGGGGCTGCTGCGCACCTCGGTTCTGAGGAAGCGCCAACCGCCGTCCTCGGGGCAGCACCTGGTCCGCTCCCAGCTGCCCTGCCCGCCCCGCCTCTCCTCTGTGAGCCAGGTTTCCTGTCTTTGGCTGTGCCCGGCGGCTGACCTCCGCAGGGGCAAGGTTACGGTTGGTCGCTCAGGCCCAGACGCCGCAAAGTCACACCTGGCTGCAGACAGGCCGCTGGCCTGACTCAGAGCAGCGACCGGGGAGCCAGCTGCGGCCCATTCTTGAGCCGTGACGTCCCCTCTGCGGACCGTGAGCTGCGTTTCCGCCCGAGAAGGGGTGGAGCAGACGGCAGGTGGACCATGTGGCGGCAGAGACACACGACTTCGTTTGGGGCCAGTACTGCCCGGGGGCTGGGCTGCCCTGCGGAGGTTCCCACCCTGCTTGGGGTCTCATGGGTACTGCCGCATTGGATGTGCGACTATTCCCTTGTCGGTCCCTTAGGGAGAAAGGTGACACACTCCTAAGTTTTAATCTAACCTTCTAATCATAACTTTAAAAAATCGTTATTTTATTGTTAATTGCCTGAAAATGATGATAACGGAGCCTGTGTGTGGTTGGTTGGTCCTTTCTAAATGTGTTCATTCCCCCCTCACCTGAGACATGAGCCTTAGGCCTGGGGCCTGGCTGTTCCCGTGTCCGGACTGCTGTAGCACGTCCCACGCTGGCCGCTTGAGCAGAGATGTGTCCCCTCTGGCTTCTGGATGCCAGAAGTCCAAGGTCAAGGGGTCGCAGGGCTGGTTCCTTCTGAGCGCCAACAGGGAGTCCGATCAGGTCTCTGTCCTGGCCTTAGAGGTGACCGTCTTGTCTGTTCCTTCCTGCGTCTTGGTGCATGTCCGTGGGTATAAATTCCTCTTCTTAAGGATTTCACTTTCTCTTGGTCGTCTTGCAAAGACCTGGTCGAAAAGGCCACACCCAGAGTCTATTGAAGGTAGGGCTCCATCTAGATATTATATTCTTATTGTCCACTGGCGCTCAGTCGCGTTGGCATTGGGCGCACAGGCAGAGGCGCATCTTTGTCTGGTCCTTGGGGAAGCCTGCGTCAGCTGGAACCCAGGTCCTCCTGTTAAGTAAAGAGGTTTTGGGTTTTGCTTTAGGCTACAAGTAGAGTGATATGGGGCTGGAGATGTTACGAGGCCTTCTTAGCCCTGGAAAGCTGGGAAACTTGCCTCTGAAACCCAGCATATGAAAAGGGCTGCGGGGCCGTCTGCACTCTCAGTCCTCACCTGGTCCCCCCGAGACCCGCGTCCAGCCCTCGCGTTGTTCTGTGCGGGGCCGGCGGTCGTGTTATAAAAACGCTTGAATGAAGCGCAAACCCTGCTGTTTCTGCCCTCGCGGTAAACGTCCCACGTGGGTTGGTAATTATATTTTCCCACTTGAACCAGGAGAAAGGAGAAGAGGAAGAGGAGGAGGAGACGTTGGTAACAGTAATTCCGAAGTGGAAAGCCACCAAAATCACGGAGCTGGCGCTGTGGACGCCCACCCTCCCCAAGGAGCAGCCGCCGGCCGACAGGCCAGGCCAGGAGGAGGCCCCAGCCGCTGAGGGTGGGTGCCGCAGGGGCGGGCGGCTGAGGGGGCAGTCTGGGCGCAGACGCTGGGTCTCCTGGCAGGGTGGCATTAGGGGGCTTTGGAATCACATGCCCTGGAAGGGGACACAGGAGAGCAGTAGGGCTGACTGGACGGAGGGAGGAGTCAGGCCTCGGGGACCCCGCGGGACACCCTGGGAGAGACTGGGCCCTCGTGGGCCTGTGACCAGGTCGGACGTGACCGGAGGCGGGTGATAGAGAGGGCCAGGTGTGACAGCCCTCCCTGAAGAGTACCTGCAGGCACGCGTCCGTGTCCACCCGCAGGCACGCGTCCGTGTCCACCCGCAGCCTGCTGGGGGGCGCGTGTGTGGCATGAAGGGAAAACTGGACGGGAGTCTTCCTGTGCTGGTGCCGGACACCAGCTCAAACTGGCCTGAGTGGACTGATGCCAACACTGCTTGTTGGTTCAGATGGCTGGACAGGTCAGGGTGGGACAGACCGGATCAGGGCTCCAGGCCCTCATCCCTGCTCCCTGGGGACGGGCTCTGCTTGCTGGTGGTCCCTTCCCTCCGGAAAATCGGGCTCCTGGACTTCGACCAGGTGCCACCCAGTCAGCTCACCCGTCCTGGGAATGGCGTGTCTCGCTCTTTCTGACCTGTCGCGGAGGCCTCGCCCCGGACTCCGCCCCGAAGCTCTGCTGGGGACGGAGCTGCCTGGGGCCCTAAGGAGGAGAGGCGCCACCTCAGGGTGGCTTAACGCGTTTCCTCCTGGCAGCAGATGGGACAGAGCCTGTGGAGGGTGCACAGAGGCTGACGGACCTGTCTGACGGGGACCTGGACCCCGGGCGGCCAGGAGAGGAGGATGAAGCCGGCCCGGAGGACAGCCTCCAGTATGACGGCCCGGAGTTCCGCCTGGACCCAGGTGCGGGCGGCGGGGAGGCGGGGCCGGCCTGCCTGCAGGGGCAGCGGCCTCGGCCAGGCCTGGCCACGGGGGAGGCCTCAGAAGGCAGCCAGGCGCTCAGGCGGATCCCGGGATGGCTGGGCCCTTCTGGCCCTCCCGTCCTCAGCGGCGGGGCCTCCTTGCTCGCTGGCTGCCCTGGATTTTTCGGGAGGCTGGCCCGGCTGCGCTGCCCAGTAGCAATTTAAGACGCGGGGTCGCGGGTGGGCGCAGGGCCAGTGCTGGGAGCTGGCTTTTCTTAAGTGGGTTTGCAGACACCGTTCGCCTCGAAGCTCCCGGCCTTGCGGGTCCTGGTGCCGGACTGGCCAGGAGGCTGCTCGGGCCGCAGTTCACGGAGCTCCGCAAATCTTTCCTGGGGGTTGTGACTCGCCAGAGCCCTCTCGACCGGGCGTCTGGGGACAGTGGGGCACACGAAACCCCTAGAATCAGCCGCTGTTCGCTTTGTCTTCCTGTCAAGAGCCAATAAACTTCCCCTTCTTTCAAAATAAGATGGCCGGTCACTAATCAGCAAGGCTGTTTTCTGCCGAAATGCTTTCAACACACAGAATTTTGCTAGCAGTCAGGCCCTGAGTGCAGGGTCGTGCCCCACGGAGCTGTGCTGAGGGCCCAGAGCCGAGGACTGGCACCCCATTTACCACGGCCTCTCCTGCCCCGGCCCTCACGTGGGGAGAGCGGATGAGAAGGGCCTCCGCTCTGCGGCGCGCCATCCTCGGGGCTCGGGATCTGGTGAGGACGGAGGCTGCCGTGTGCCCTTGGACGTGCTCCATCCCTGGAGGGACAGTCTGGGGGGGCCGCGCAGCTCCTCCGGGGGTGGGGGTGCTGGGTCTGCCCCCAGAAACCATGGTAGGGGGAGAGGAGGGGACAGGCTTGAGCAGCACGGGGGAGGAAGAATCCTCGAGCCAGGCGGGGAGGCGGGCAGAGAGGCACCCGCTGCTACATGCCCAGCACAGCTGGACAGATGGCTGGACAGAAGGGGCATTGCCCAGGGCTTTGGCCTCCAGGGAGCTCCAGGGCTGGAGATGGGGTGGGGGGTGCGTCTAGTGTCTCCCCAAATGCCACTGGCGCCTGAAAGGAAATGTGTGTTGAAGCAAAAGATGGGTTTACTGAGCAAAATGCTTTATCAAAATACTAAAAATTCAAGATGTATTTTATCAGGACTTCCACAGTATATCGAGTTCCTACCACTTTCTTCTTTAACACAGCTGGTTGAGGTTTGCTTTACAAGACAACAAAAATAGTTGAGAATGTTACCTACAAGAATGCAGCCAAGGTGTCTTTTCTTTCCACCAACGCAGGGGCCAAACAAGGATGCCGTTCCTTCACAAACCGGGTGCGTGCGGGGAAAGCTAGCTCCGGAGCCTGTCATCACTCACACAAACATTTTCCTCTTTGTGTTTGCTTCAATCTGTCTTTTGCTCCATTTATCACTGATATCACAAAGCAAAGCTATAAAAGTCAGTGTAAGAGAAAACCGGGCATTCAATTTTTGTCTGATGAATGCTGAGTGTTTATAAAATGTCTGCCTGCCAGGGACTGGTCTTACAATAGGGAAAAGCTCACATGGAAAGAATTCACGTTTCCCTTTTCTTGCAGGAAGCATTAGTTCTGAAGAAGAAGAAACTAAGCGGTTCTTCCAGGGCGAGGAGGGCACCCGGGCCGGGGAGACGGCGTTGTAACCGCTGGGCCCGGGGCCTTAGAACTGACCGGCTGCTGATCTTCCCAGCGTGGCTGTTAGCACTGCGTGCAGCTGCAAATAAACGTCTTTGTCATCCTCGGTTACGAGTGGGCGTCCGCTTCCAGCTCTGCAAGCTCCGGGTCGCCGGGTTGTTTTCCAGGGTTTCCAGTGGGGTCTTCTCCTGGGGTACAGAGAATGGCCAGTCACTCACCTTGGGCCAGTGGGCGGCCCGGCTCCACAGCTCCTCTCCTCTCCTCTCCTGCCGGAGCGGGGAGACACCCAGGAGAGAAGGATGCCGGTGTGCTCAAAACACAGGGCTTCAAAACAGAATTCAGGTTCAGGTGTGAAGCCCGCAGTGGCCACTGGGGGGCGCTAGGGGCCCCAGGGCTGCCCCGACTCAGGGCCGACTGCAGGTGGCCCAGGCTTTGACCTGTGTGAACACACCTCAAGGCTCCCAGGGGGTCGGAGGCTAGTCCCTGGGTCTTGTTCAAAGCCCTTGTTTCTGGGACCGTTCAGCCCCTGCGCTGTCTCCCCCGGTCAGACCCCTGTGTTGTGCCGTTAAGCTGCACAGAGCCCCTGGCCCTGTCTGTCCAGCTCAGTCTCATCCAGAGGTCCTCAGAGGGCGAGAGTCTGCATTCACCCCCAAATGCCCATCACAGCACCCGCTTTGTCCCTTCACACGGGCCTGGGTGGGAGCAGTGACAGCGCATCTCCAGGGGGACGCGCGCGCTGCTCCCAGGCTCCCTCTCGCGGGCGCCGCCGGTGCCTCTTGATGACCACTTCCCGGCCTTCGCGCCCATCGTCTCAAGTACTGGCCTTTGGGCGGCACTCGGCCACCTGGCCAGGAGCCGCCAGGCCGTTGGGAGCACATGGCCGACACACCCAGACGATGGGGTCCAGCCCTGATGCGGTGTCCATGCTCCCATAACGTGTTCTAAAAACGCCCACAGTGGCGCCCGGTCCACGTCACGGGCCAGGTGTCTGATGGGTCGTCGGGAAAAAGGCAGAGGGAACACACTTCACTTTCGCAAGACACACAACACTGGGCGGGGGGCTCGGGAGGCCCCAGCGGGTGAGCCTCGTGGGGGTGTGTCTGCTGTCCCCACGGATTCTGTGGATCCCACGTCACCGAGTAAATGCGTCAGCTGCTGCCCTGCGGGTGTCCAGCCGGGGTGCTTGGGCCTGTCCTCTCCTCTGTGCTTGTGACTCCAGAAGCTACTGCTCAGGTTCTGCGGGCTCCTTACGTGCACCCCGTTTCCCGGAACAAGGGGACCCACCACAAGGGCTTGACCTTGAAGAGCAGACGCCGGCCTGATTCCTCTGGTCTGGCTGGAAGCCACGCATGTGGCGTTATTTCTGCACGTCCACCCAACGGAACCAAGCCTGTCACGGTCCAGCTCCCCTGGACGCTCAGCCGGCGCGGCAACACCAGCCCTTCGTCCTGCGTCACCATGCCAAGAGTCTCGGCTGGGACCTCGTCGTCGTCGTCATTGAGTTTTGAAACTTGTCGCCCCTTGTTTTTCAATTTTGCTTCCCCCTTCTGGTCAGGACATCCATCATTCGGGGACTGTGTTTTCTTACTGCAGACGGAGGCTTCGTTTATTCGTTGACCCTTTTCTCTCTGCGTGTCAGTTTGATTCGCTTTGTTCGATGGTCGCGCTCAGTCGTCTTTTCTTCGGCAGCATCTGCCCGCCCTGGATTCTACCCAGCACACGAGTCTGACGACTCTCAGCTCACAAGCCGGGCTGGGCGGGGGTCCCACCAGAGAACGGGCACCCTTGGCGGGCCTCTTCCCAGCCCCTGTGGTCTCCACAGCTGAGCCCATCTCCTCCACACCGGATGTCTGCACTGTGACCCAATCCTCTCTTTGGTGGCCAGGTGTCCACAGTCCGACTTCCTTGTTTTTCTCCCCAGGGTCCACTGCTGTCTGCGGTAAAACATCCTGCAAACCAGCAACCAGCACTGACCAGCTACCCACGCCTGGCGGGAGGGGAAAGCCCGTCCTGGGAACAAAGTTTGCCCCAAAGCTGACCTACTGGCCAGCAGTTTTCTATTCTATGTCTGACGCTGTCGAATGGATATCGACTGCTGGGTTTGTTGTATTTCTTCCAGGAGTGGTGGTGTTTTTTCTCTCATAGCCACGCTATGGGAAGACTTTTTGAGCCTGTCTGAGTTTGCCGGCGGGGAGTCCCAGGCCTCCGTCACTCTGGGGCTGCTTTGTCCCTCCACGAAGGTGACTTGGTCAGCTGCCGGCTGGTGCCCCCTCAGCCCTACCCTTCGCTCTGCAGCGGCCCTGCCCTGACATGGTAACATGCGTTTCTCCCCTGCCAGGACACGACTCGGCTTTGTCAGCAGAGGGAGCTGGAGGGAAAGCCAGGAGGAAGGCGCTGCTGTCCTTCGGGGTTTTGCTGGGCCTGAGAGCTGCCAGTCCGATGCCGCCTCTCGTGGTGCTCTGGACCGGGCACCGTGCGCCTCAGGTCTCACGCCACCTGCAGCCTGCCTGCACGCTGTCCCGGCTGCGGCCGCTCCTGGACAGCATCTCCCGCTTCCCTGGCAACGACAGACTGGCTCTGGCTCGGGACCCGGCCAAGTAAGTCCTCACCACCGGGGCCTGAGAGCCGCCGCGCGTGGCCGAACCCCGCAGCAGGAGTCCCTCCTCCCACGCTCCCTTCGGGGCATTCTCCCTCAGCCTTCGAGGAATTCTCGGCGTCTCTGCAACGTTGTGGTTGCTCCCCGGTAGAGCTAGGAGCTCTTTACGCTGACTTTCCCCTTCAGACTGCTGGCCGCCGTGTGCCTCCCGATGGGACCGCGGCTGATGCGTGATCCTCTCCGCTCTCTGCGGCGCGTGCGGCCTCCGCAGTCCGCCTGGAGCGCCCAGGGCCCCGAGGCCCCGGTGACCCTCTGCAGGCTTCTCCATGCAGCTCTGCAGCCGTTTTCCTCCTGCTCTGGCGGAGCTTTGTCTGCTCACGCCCAGGCTGGGGTTCAGCTGGGCGTCGACGGAAACGCCATGCGGGTTCTTGAACCTCCTCCCCGTGTGACCCATTGGCCGGGGTGTCCGGGATTCCTAGCTGCTCCCCCTCCCCAAGCTTCTGCTTCCGTCTCAGTTTTGCAAGACCCGGGGACTCTGCCTGGGGCCCCCACCTGCCCCTCGCCATCCAGTGGCCGGGAAACCACTGCTTGGTGCGGGTTCACGCAGCCCCAGGAATAATCAAAGCAAGAGTCGTTAGGAAGATGTTAACCGACTCTGACGTCAGAGGAGCGGGACCTGGAGACAGCAGCACGCTCCTTTGTCCCTGGTCTTCCCCTCTGGGGCTCTGAAAGCACTGGGTGAAGGAGGCATTATGGGAGGCGGGAGCGGGAGCTCTCCGTGGTGCTGAGCCCCCAGCCCTTCTGGAAGCGTCTCCAGGTGAGTTTGAGGGGCAGGTGGACTGTGGCTGGTCGAGAGGACGTGGAATTGGAGGTGGAGGTGACCAGGGTCCTCCAGGCCGTGGCAGCCCCATCTGTTGGATTTGAGGGCTATGGGCAGACAAGGTGGCAGAACATGGGGGAGACAGAGGGGTCATCGCAAGCGGGCGCTTCTGTTGCCAGGGTGTGGGTGCAGTTCAATGAGAACAGGACAGATGTCAGACTGTTGGTCATGGGGCCTGTGCCCCAGCACCTCCATCACCTTCCATCCTCCCAGAGCTGAGTTGGGGGACAAATTGCCAGGGATTACGAGAAGTCAGGGGTGCGAGGAAAATGGGGTCTTCTTCCAGGCTGGCTCCTGGCAGTCCCCAGGCAAGGGCACTGGGGGTGTAGACCCCAAGACCTCACCTCCAGGACACTGGTCATCCTCGCAGGGGGTGGAGTTTGAGTAAAGCGTGAGGGCCTTCGTCAGCTGTGGCCCCTGAGTGCCTTTTGTGACAGGGTCAGGTGTCTGCCGCATTTTGGGGTACACCCTATTTGCCCCTCCTGCCCGGGAGAAGTGGGGTGGGCCCATGGCCCTTGTTTCTCATGGGTGTCGGTTCCGAGCAGCCCCAGCCCAGACAGCGAGCACATCAGAGCAGGACCGTGAGATGGACCTCACAGGTTTTCCTGCCCAGGGTGCGTGCGTGGGGTGTGGACACCTGTGCACTTCGTGAAAACCAGGGCCACTGTTCTCGGGCCCGCGACCTCTCTGGCCCTCCCTGGCTCTCTGTCGGCTGAGATGGGATGTGCTCCCCTCGGCAGAGCCCGCGCCCTCCACTCCAGCTGAAGAGGAGACCCCGAGGGGGTCCACACATCCTCATGGGGCCCTGCACCGGCAGCCCTGTGGCTGGAAGGATCGGAGGTGTGGGGGATGAGAAGAGGCCCCCAGAGATGCCTCGTCCTAATACCTGGACCTGTGACTCTGTCCCCTTACCCAGCAAGGGACACGTGTCAGGTGTATCTTGGGATATCGGGGGTCCCGTGTAGCCCCAGGGAATGCGGGGGGACAGCAGCGTCTGAGGCAGGGCAGAAGCTTCGAGAATGGAGGGTAGTGCGTGGGGCAAGGCCTGTGCCAACAGAGCAGAAAGGCCAGGACACAAAGTCCCGAGCCCTGAAAGCGGTGGGCCTTTCGACCCATTTCAGAAACTCGACCTCTGGGACGGAGACAACACCTTGTTTGACCGCTGACCCGGCCACCCTGCCGCCACTGCGGAAACCAGTGCTGCTGGGACGCTGGGCCCGACTGCAGTGGCCTCAGGGAAGGTGACACGTCTCAGCTGCCAGACAGAGCCAGGGAGCGAATGAGAGAGAAAGGAGTGGCGACAACGGGAGAAAAGCCGCGTGGACATCCTGAGGTTTATTAAGAGGAGCTGCTGGTCCACTGAGGCCTCGGAGCCGGACCAGGTGTCCCGCGTCCCCCCGGCAGGGCTCTTGTCCCCAGGCCAGTGAGGGCTGTGGCTCGCCCACCTGCTCCGCTGGCTCTGAGACAGTCTGGGTCCCGACACTGAATCCGCGTCCCGAGGGGACCAGAGAGGCTGCTGTGCTGGGGCTGCGTCCGGCAGGCGGGTGTGAGGGGCCAGCTGCCCGTGTTGGTTCTGCTCACACAGTTCCCCTGCAGAAGCCACCTTGTCCTGTCGTCACCTTGTAGGCGTCTCTGGGCCCGGGAGGGGCCCGGCAGTGGTGCTGTCTCCATGGGGTGCCCTGCCGGGATGTGCTGGGCTTTACTCCTGGACATTGGAGCCCCGGCGCCTCACCCTCCACGGCGCCCGCACCGCACACGGGTGTCGTGCAGGGGAAGACGGGGGGCATGCGTTCTGGAACATCAAAGCGTTTCGTGCATCTAAAAAGGCCACCAGATGGACGAAGGGCCATCACGCCCAGCGCGGAGGTAGCCCTCTGTGGCTCTCGGTGGCTCTCGGGGGCCCTGGGGCGCTCATTGGTCCAGGAGGCAGCTCCTCCACTGGAAGGCTGGGTTCGCGCCGTGAGTCAGCGTCTTCACGGGAGGGCTCACCAGTTCCCATTTCCCGTCCTCTCTGTTCTCTTCGCAGAGGCACATGCCCAGGGACGGGACCTGCAGCAGGGTTTGCCACCACGGCGAGCAGCTTGCATCAGGGCAGGCTCGTCACAGCCACAGAGTCGTGACACGTTGGGGCAGGAGGGCCTAAGGGGGAACACGGCGGTCCCCGGGGTGCGCCGCCGCCCCCTCCCCCCCGACCAGGGAAGTGGCAGCGAGCGGACCCTGTGCCTTCACACCCTGGCGCTGGACCAGGAGCCGCCGTACCTACAGTGGCCCTGATGGCCCCACAGCCAGGCTCCTGCCCGAAGGCCGCAGTGCAGGGGCGGAGGGCGGCCCCCACTCCGAGTGACGCTGTCCTCAGAGTTAGCAGCACAGAAAGGTACGGGCGTGGAGAGGACAGCACAGCATGAAGCTCGACAGCTCCCTCTGCAGGACAGCACACAGAGGTGCCATTTTGAAGACTTTCTCTACATGTCCTGCTTTCCTTGTTTTCCTCTTTTTTTACAGTGAGGAAGGATGGGAGAGGAGGAAGCAGCACTTTCAAGGAAGGATGGAAGAGGAGGAAGAAGCACTTCTGTTTATTTGTTTTTTAGTTGCTCTCCCTGCCCCCGCCCCGTCCCTGGTCTGTATACAAGGTCTGCACCCCAGCTGCCGGCTTAATGCCTGAGCCACCAGGGTGCGCCTCCTCTCTCTTCAGTGTCGAGACGTTGCTTGACATTAGGAAGTTTGCAAATAAAAATTACAGATGAAATTGGGAAAACTTCCAACATGTTTGTGGAGGGATCCCGTGGAGGCTGGTGTTGACTCAGGGAAGATCCCCCTCTGCTTAGAGAGAAAGGGTATGGGGGTTGGGCCCCGGGACGGCTGTGAACCTTCCATCTCCCTGGATGAATTTCTGAAACTTATAATCTGGGCAAGTGCAGTGTATTGGGGATGTGCGGGGTGGGCACCCACAGTCAGAAGGACATTGCAGGAATCTGGAAGTTCAAGGCTAGCATTTCAAGAGGCAGATGAAGGATCAGAGGGTGGGGATTTGGTCACAAAGAATAGGGGGTTTTTGCAACCATCCGCAGAGATGTGTGCACCCCTGTGTTTCCTGCAGCCCTGTTCACGGCAGCTGAGAGCTGGAAACCACCTGGGTGCCCCACATCAGGTGATGGACAGAGAAGACGTGGTCCATACACACCATGGACACGACACGGCCCTGAGAGGAGATGGAACCCATCATGTGAATCCACATGGAGGGATCTAGAGGGGATGATGCTCAGTGAAACAAGTCAGAAGAAGAAAGATAGACACCAGATGACCTCACTCACAGGTGGAACATGAACAGACAAAACGAAGGAGCAGATGAAACATAACCAACCCTGAAACACCTGCAACAGAACTGAGGTTCCAACAGGGAATGAGAGTGGGGGTGGGGAATGGTGGTGGAGCCCAGTGGCCACTGGGGAAGGACACTAGGTGATGTGGAGGAGGGCAGGGTGCTGACATGTATCTGAGGAAGGGGGAACCTACACACAGGAAACTATTCTAATGTGCAGAGTAATTACTACGATAATGGATAATGGAGTCGTGTCAAGATCAATTCTCAGGCCCTGGCTCGTGCAGCTTCTGCGTGGAAGATGGACCCCAGGACCCGGCTGCAGGACAGTGCAGGAACATGGCAGGAGAGCGTGTGCAGGTGGCGCCAGATGTCCTCCGACATCTCCCAGTGTGGCCGGGGGCGGCAGGTGGGGGCGCTCGAGCCAGTTTAGACCTGGGACCACATGCTCTCCGTGTCACGGCTGGGAAACTCCGCCGGGAAGACTGTGGAGGGGGCATGCGTTTCTACCCTGAATAAGAAGAGGGGCCCATGACACTGGACGACAAAGGCCTGAGGCTCCCACCCGGCGTGAGGCAGGAGAACGCTGCACGACGCAGAGCTGGCCGGGCCCGGCGTCTGCTCCCCGGCCCCTTGGGGCCTCGGGCCCCTGGCCGCCTGCACCCGAGGCAAACTCGCCGTGGCCGGCTGGGTCCCAGGTTTGTCTTGCAAGATGAAACCAGGTCAGGGACCCGTCTCCATCACAGGTGCCGTCTACACCGCCCGGCTTCCTACACTGTGACACGGTGGCACTCGGATACTCGTCTGAAGAGGACGTCACACACGAAGACAAGTACAGACCAGGGCCTTTGAGCAACTCAGATGCAGAGCTCCTCACGAAGACCCTCACACACTGCGCTCAGCGCCACCTGAAAGGGTCCTGCATCCTGACCAAGTGCGGTTTACCCCCGAGGCCCAGGACGACGCAACGCCAATCAGAGTGGGCTTCACGCCAGCACAAGAAAGGACAAAAATCAAGCGACAAGTCAATCGATGCAGAAGAAAACATTGAATAAGATGCAGCACGTTTATGATGAAGTTCTCCTTCAGAGGGGGAGAAAGAGGTGACCTGGGTAAAATAAACGGCAGATATGAAAAACCCACAGCTAACGTACTCGATGGAGAAAAACACAAAGCCTTCCCCCTAAAATCAGGAAAAGGCCGGCTGCTCACGCTCCGCGTTGTAATTTAATATCACCCTGGAGGTGTGAGCCCAGCAACAGGGCAGGAAAAAGACAAAGAAATTCCAACTAGAGAAGAAGAAGCGAAACTATCACTATTTGCAGATGACTTAGTATCACAGAAAACTCAAAAGATTATTTTAAAAAAACAGAAATTATGAATGAGTAAAGTGGTCGGTGACAAAATTGGTCACATTTCTATACAGAAACAACGAAAAGAAGCAGAAAATAAGAAAACAAGTGCATTTGCAATGATATCAAAACGAGTAAAATGTTTAGGAGTAAATTTAACAAAGGAAGCGAAAGGCTTCAACAATGAGAATAAAGTGCTAACAGAGCTGGAAATAGGCACAGGCATGAAGACGCCTCTGCTCCCACAGAGGAAGAGATGGGCCGTCAGGGCTGAGCGGGACGGCGGGGCAGGCTGGGGCCACGAGGCCCAGAGGGTGCATCTGTCCTTCTGTTTTATTTTCCACCTTCCTTTCTTGCTCTCTGCCTTTGTGTGTGTGTGTGTGTGCGTGCGTGTGTGTGTGTGTGTGTGTGTTTTGGGGGGTCTGGTTTGCTGATCAAACCCAAGGGGAACATCTCTTTGTCTTACTGGACCGTTTGTCCCAACGCAGGGGGCAGGAGCGAGCTCACGTGCACTTCTGGGGGAGTCCCACGTCGCGTTCTTTCTGCGACCTCACCTGGCCGCGGAGAACCCGCAGCCCTAACACCTGCTGACCAGGTTCCTCCTCTCCCCGCCCCGTCCCCGCTGCCCCTGCCTAGCAGCGTGGGCCTGTCCAGGAGGGCGGCCTGAGGGGCGTGGCTGCCCGGTGGTGTGTCCCCTGGGCACGTGGGTACCTACCTTCCTCACCAGGTGGGCAAAGTCCGCGCAGTCCCGCGGCGGCAGCCCCAGGAGTGGACGCGTGCACGAGTCCAGCGTGGAGCCGTGGGCCACGACCAGGAGCGTGCCCGCTGCGGGGAGGAAGGCGCCGGTGAGAGAACAGGACAGACGGCGGCGGGCGGGCGGCCTCCTGCGGCCCAGGGAGACACCAGCCCGGAAGCGGACACACGGCGGACACTCTTCCAATCCACAGGACCCTCGACGGTTCCGAAAGAAGGGGAGGGCGCGGCCCCTGGGCGAAGGGGTCAGCTGTGTGGTGAGCGCGGAATGGACGGACCACACAGACTGAAGAAGGCACTTTGCGGGCCTGCGTGAAGCTGTGTCCCTTCAACATACTTAAGCAGCAAGTCAGAGATGAGCACCCTTGATGGAACGGAGAGTGACAGTAAAGACAGAGACACGCCCAGGTCACAGGGAGACAGTGCCTGCCGCGGGCTTGGGGAGGGGTCTCCAGCTCTGAGTCTGTCCTTGCGGGTGGGTGGTGGATGCCGCCCGGCCCCACGCCTGTCACACAGTCCCAGCCCGCTGGCTCCTTGGAGAGGACACCACAGGCGCGGCTGAGCCGGCCTCTCTCGGGCTGCATGCGTCGCTGGCCGTTAGAGCAGCATGGAGAGGTGGGCAGGTGCCAGCAGCCAGAGCGCCGGCTCTGCGAGAGGGAAGCCAGTCGGGGCTTCCCATGACGGCTCCGGGGCAGGAGACAGGCCCTGCGGTGCCCTTCAGCTTTTCCTGCCCACTTCATAGACACATCAGCCGCACGTCATGGGGTGGCTGCCGGGGGCCTCGTGGGAGGTGGACGGGGCAGCCTTCGGCCTGTGCGCTGCAGGGGGTGACCTGGGCACACACCCCAGAGCCGCCTGCACTGTGAAGTCTTGACGTGACGTTCAGACCCGGGAGAAGGGGAGCTCGGCCTGTGCAGCGGGGCTGGTGTTGGCTTCACTTTCTAGCCGGCAGGACTGCCCTCCCTCTGTCCTCTGCCTCCCGCCCCTGCCAGCGGTCCCACCTCCCGCCTCCCCATCCTCCTCCTCCTCCTCCGGGCGCCCTGGGCCTCGCAGACCCGCCCTCGTGTGCCGCACCAGGGCGGTGAGCATGCTGGACACAAGAGCGTGTCAGGCTTCTGTCCCCGACTGGGCCAGACCTCAGGGCCACAGGAGGGCTGCTGATGGCCAGCCTACGACCCAGGCTTGAAGTGGGGACAGTGGGGGGCTGGGGGACCCTGGTAAGGACCCAAGGGTCTCGCTCCCCTCTGTGCCTTGAAGGCCTGTGGCTGTAACTCCGAGCAACAGGGGTTTGGCAGCGGTTAGGCCCTGTCTGCAGAGGCGCCCACTCCAAGCAGCCACTGGGTCCGGGCAACTGGTCATAGCTGGGGTGTGGGGGTGCTGGCACAGCAGTTTGGGAGCCCTTCTGAGGATGTCTTGGGCGTGGGCTGAGCCCTGGTCAGACACTCCGTCCCCAGCCCACCTGGCCAAGGGTGCAGGTGGGAAGCGGCCTGGTGGTCTCATCAGCAATGTCTGAAATGCCCCCTTGAGTTCTGGAACTTTCCAGAGGCGTGCACCCTTCCCAGCCTGTCGAGCGCCCCGCGGGGAGGGCTGTCTTCCTCAGCGAAGCTTCCCGATGTTCCCACTGGTGTGTGACGCATCGTTGATGCTCAGCACACGCCTGCTCACTTCATTTCATAGGGTGGCCTTTTCTCTCTCTACAGGGATATTTTCAGATCCGCCCAGAGCTGGGTCTTGTCTGCGTGCCATCACGGACCCATGACGCGCCTGTCCCCCAAGTGTCTCCAGCGCCCCCGACCTCACACCCCCGTGCAGATGGGGCCCCGGACCTCAGCACCAGACAAGGCCCTTCCTGCTTCCGAAACCGCCCGCCATTATCACACCGCAGCAGACAGACACGAAATAGCCCAGATGCCACGTCAGAGTCTCGAATGGGGCGCTGGTCTGCTCTACAGTGTCCCACTGGCGTTGTCAGGCAAACAGGGCTGCACCCCTGGTCTGAGTCACCTTTGCCCTCGGTGGCGGGGGGACCAGGCGGCCTTGCCCTGGGTCCCTGCGCGCTCAGGCCTTGGCGTCGGGGAGGCCCGTGCCACGACTCCAGAGGTGATGGGACAACCTGCTGGCTGGGGAGAAGGGACGGATGGCACGGACGTTCACCACGAGTGTCCGTTTCAGAGTCACCGGGCATCTGTTCTTGCCTGTGAATGGTAACCTAGAGCGACCTTGTCATCTCCACGTTGTTAGGAAATCGCTAAACCACAGAGCCGCGTGACGGCGAGGTGACAGAGAACAAGGGACTTCAGAGGACGTGGGTGGCCCTAAGGCGGCGTGAGGTGAGGGCAGGAGCAGGGTCAGGACAGGGGTAAGTGGGGACTCACTTCAACGAGAGGCTTAATCCTAAGTCCCACCCCTCGGCGCCGTGGCGGCTCCGGGCCGGTCAAACGGCAGGAGCAGGTGTGCCCTTCCCTGGACCGCTCCACATCCCCGATGCCAGCATATGCCCTGCTGTCCAGACAGAGTGAGGAGGGCCTGGCCAGCCCAGCGGTCAGCGGGAAGACGTGGCCACTGTCCCGCGCGGGGTGCGTCTGTCAGACTTGACCCATGGCCCCCGAACCGCCCTTTTTCTCGCAGCTCTGTGCACCCGTGACGGCAGGGAAGGGCTTTAGAGGATGGGCTCCCTTTGTCCTTGGCCAAGGAATTGTTTCCTCTTCTCCGCCCCCATCTCATAGCGGCGGGCGCCGGGGCCCACTCCCGGCAGCAGGGCACTCACCATCCGGCGGGCAGGTGCTGACCACCCACTCCATGCTGATGGCGCACCTGACCACGTAGTCTTCATAGCTCTCGGCCGGCAAGAGGGCGGACAGGGGCAGCGCAGGCCTGCGGGGACGGGGCGGGGTCAGCGCCACCTGCTCAGGGCTGGACACACAGCACAGCGAGGCCCCGCTGACCTCTGTCCCCGCGGGCCTGCCCCCGAGTGCTGGGGACCCCCAAAGACACTGTCCGGACTCCGGGACCCCGAAGTTTGAGATCCTGAGGGTCACCGTCCCCTAGTGTCCACATCCTGAATGCAGAACCCCAGCCACCTGCCAGCCACCTGGGAGCAGAGACAGCGGGCAATGGAGGCTGCTCCGGCGTCTGCGGGGTGGTTCCCAGCCGGACACTCTCGGGGGGACAGTTCCTGCTTGCTTTCTAGTGTCCTTCTGACCAGGCTTTCTCACCACGAGGGAGAGATCTGTCGTACTGTCCCCTCGCAGAGAGGCCGAGAGGGACCTCAGGGTGGGACGAGGAGAGGCCCTCCCATTGGGGATCTGGAAGCTATATGGCGTCATGGCCACCCCGGCCGGGCACGGCGCCGCGGCCCCGCCCCTCCGGTCCCTGCGCCTAATCCTCTGGAGACGCCCTGGTCCGAAGCCCAGACGGGTCGGGGGGCACGGCGGAGCCGCTCTCCAGCATCCTCTACCGGCATCTCCGCTTTCGCAGCTGCGGCCTTGGGAGCTCGCTGTCGGGATTGCGACTGGCTCTGCCGAGCGCCCGAGGCTTCGTGAAGGCAGAGTCAGCCGGGGCGGAGGCGCCCCGACCGCACGCTGGCCCGGCCCTGGGACCCGCTCCCCAGCGAGCCCCACACGGGCCTCGGTGTCTGCGCTTGGACCTGTGACCGGGGCTGCACAGGACGCTGAGCCCCCGGGTGGCGCCCCGGACGCCCCGGCGGGAGCCGCGCTGAGTCGTCTCTCCGTCAGCCCGGCCCCCCACCCCTGGCCCTGCGGCACGGGGGCCAGCGTGTCCCGCACCGCGTCGTCTGACACAGCGCCCGTGAGCCCCCGTTCCGCGCACGAGCCGGGCCGCGCCCCCCGGCGGCTCACCTATAGTCCGTGCTGACGTGGAAGCCCGCGCCCCGCAGCTCCTCCAGCGTCATGAGCGCCGGGCTGCTCCTGCCCGTGTCCCACTTGGTCCACTCGAAGAGCCCCGGCTCCACTCGTATCTTCATTCTCCTCTCCTGCTTGAGCTCTGGAGCCAACAGAACACAAGGGCTTGTCGCTTTCGGGTCCGCTCGTCTTTAAGGACATGTGTCTCCTCCTCGGTCTAAGCAACACCTTCCACGCGTGGTGTCTTCCTCGAGCTGCTCTGTGAGCGAGCACAGCTGCGCCGCTTCTGAGACAAAACCACAGGCGGTCAGAGGGGATCAGAGGGCGATGTCCTCTGCCCTCAGGAAGGAAGGTCCCAGGATCCCCGTCCTGGCCTCCTGCAGACCCCGGGTCATCCCTGCAGCCAGACCACGGCCTCACCTCCGGCCAGGACGGGGCCCCGGGACACGGCTGGCCCAGTGACCCACGGGAACAACGCGCTCAGTCTCCGGCACGCTGGTCACACAGACACATGTCCACACCAGACTGGGCAAGAGGGGAGGGTGGAACGTCTGGAGCATTCTGACTCCTGGCAACTCAGCTCCCAAGCATTTCCTGCCTTGGCTAGAAGACCCACAGAGAAGACGGGGCCTTACTGTCCCTGACATGAGTCTGTAGCTGCAGTGGAAGGAAACCCAGGTGTGAGTGCACGTGTGTGAGTCTAAGAGTGTGCGAGCACACGAAGTATGTGAGTGTGAGAGAATGTGTGTGCATTTTCGTACGTGTCAGCGTGAGTGCACGTTAATGTGAGTGTGCCTGCGTGTGAATGCGTGTGTGTGTGCACGTGTGTGCGAATGTGAGAACTTGCGAGTGCATGAGTGTGAAAATGTGTGTGTCTGAATGTGTCTGCGTGTGTGAACTGATAGTGCATGAGTGCAATGCGCGAGTGCATGAACGAGTTTGTCTGTGTGAGGGTTGGTGAGTATGAGTGTGTCAGTGTGTGAGTGCTAATGTATGTGAGTGTTTGCACGTGTGTATGAGTGTGTTGAGTATGTTAATGTGAGTGTGAGTGCCTGTGTGTATGTGTGCTGGGATGTGTTTGTTTTTGCACGAATGAGAGTGTGTGCACTGTGAGTGCGCGTTTGCGCATCGGAGTGAGTGTGAGTGTGCAGGAGAGGAATGACTGACGAGTTCCTGACAACACAGGAAGGGAACGGCTGGCGCCATGCCCTCCGGGGTCCAGGGCACACTCAGCGCCTTCCAGGGGGATCCAACCGCACACCAGACACACAAGCACTTTGACCGTGTGTCTGCAGACGTGCGTCGGGAGGGCGTGGGAGCTGGTGAGGTGCGCGTGCTGGGGAAGCTCTGCCCGCGGGGTGCAGCCCCCTCTCTTCGCGGGGGTCGGCGCCCTGCAGTGGCCCCTGCTCCTTGTCTCTGTCCTCCAGTCACGCACCTTCCCCAGACGACTGCCTTCGCCATCAGTGTCAGCCCTCACCAATCTCAGGTCCCGCCGGGTTCCTTCCTCTGCACTTTCTTTCCTGTGTCCTGGTCCCAACCATCCTTCCCTCCCCTTTCTCTCACCTCCCTGGGGGGTGGGGGGGCTCCAGCGTCCCACCGTCTCCAGCTCACGACCTGCGGTCAGCTATAACCCGAGCACGTGCACTCTCTTGCTGCACTGTGTTACGTGTAACCTGCAGCGAGACGGCTCTGCCCTGCCACTCCTGCCCGCACGCTGTGGGGGCACACCCAGCTGGTGGTCTCGTGGCCCACACCTGGGCGCCAGCTTTGATTTCCCGCCAGGCCTGCCCACCTCCGGGTTTCAGGGAGCAACTCTACCCCCGGCGCCGGCCACCTGACTCCCTCTGACTCTGTGAAAGTGAGGCATGTCCCCTGTTCACGTTTCCTCACCCTTGCGTCTGTGTCCACCTGCCGGGCGCTCTGTCCTGCCTCTTGGGAGACCAGCCCGTGCTCCGGCACTGTTATTGCCGCACATCCCCATGGAGAGGGAGGTCTGGAGGGAGGAGCACAGCCTCCTCCGGGCAGGAACTTTCTTCTCCTGATAGGTCTCCAGGGCTTCCTGACACCCCCACTGACAGTGTGGACGCCCCCAGCTGCCCTGGGGTGGCTCATGCACTCTGGACCTAGAGGCCACAGCGGTCCCCAGTTCCTGGGTTTCTTGAAAAAACCCACAGGGTGTTCTTCACCTGGGAGAAGCCGACAGGGCCAGCGTGCTGACGGGCTCCTGGCACAGGACCGCGATCCCGGCATTCCAGAATGTTCACCGGCTGAGGGCCTGCCCACACCTCTCAGGGCTGGTCCCCCGCTGCTTGCTGACCATGTGTCCGTAGTTGCCTCTCGCCCACATTTCCCTCTGTCCACCCCCCTTTCCCCTGCAGAACCCTCAAGAGGGACATGCAGGAGAAGCCCTGCTGTTCCACCGACCTTCCAGGATGTATCTGGCCGTCTGCACGCAGCGCAGGGCTGGGGAGCAGTAGACAGAGGTGATCCTGATGCCGCTGTCACGGAGAGCTTCCCCTGGAGTCGGAGAAAGGGCCTCTCAGGGGCGGGCCACCTCTGGGACGCCGCCAGAGACCCCTGCTGGGAGCAAACCTCGAGGGCGCTGCACTCCAGGGCTGTCAGTCAGACAGTGGGAGGTTGTCACAGGGGGCCTGACCCATTCAGAGGAGCAGAAACTCCCCCGCCAGCCACAGAGAAGGGAGAGAGACTGAGGCAGTAACAGGAGGAAGTCAGCCCTGCACCCACAGAACCTGACTTCTCCCAACAGCCCCCTGGTCTGGAGCTGCTGCCAAGAGGCCCCGGGAGGGAGCTCGGCCCAGCGACACTGTGGTGTCAGCTCTGAGGCCCCGGCCTCGCCGCGCCTGGGTTTCTGCTACAGAGCGGCGCGCACGTGAGCACCGCTGCAGGTGCTGGAGTCGTTCTGCGGTGACGGAGACTCGAGGCGACCGAGCCTCACGGAGGGACAGGCTGTTCGCACACCCTCTTGCAGCGTGAGAGGCCCTGGTCGTTGGGAGAGGAGGGCAGCCCGTCACCCGTCAGAGCAGCCCCAAGCCGGTGAGCTTTCCGTGGGCTCTGCCGGCGGCCGCACCTGTCCCCAGGTCCACAGGCTGGCTTCTGACGCCTGTACCAGCGTGAGCTGGTAGCCAGTCCGGGCTCTGTGCCCTTAACAAGGAGACATGTGGCCACAGAGACAGACACACTGGGGGTGGGAGAGACACAGGGAGATGGCGCGTCGCCAGCCGCAGTCAGGCCTGCAGCAGCGCCTCCCTCTCGGCCTTCAGCGCAGGCGGCCTGCTGACACCCTGACCTGGACGTCTGGCTCCACACCGAGAAGCCGTCGAGCGCCTTCTTCTCGTGATTAATGTCACCCCGCTGCCGGGGGCACGTTGTCACGGCAGCCCTGGGACGGGCACCGTCCCCAACGCTCGCCAGTGCCCCAGTACGGAGCTGCAGAGGTGCCCGGCGCAGCAGGTTTCGTCCCCCCAGTGGGGACGGCCCCGGAAACAGACATGGAGCCCAAAGACACATAACAGGACCTTCGTGACCATGGCTTGTGCACACACACCCGGGAGGTGCCCACGGCAGATGTCTGGTCATGAAGCCTCCCTGCCGTCTGATTGTCAACCACCGTGGTCGTCCTCCGCTTGCAGCCTCTCACCCGGTCAGGGCGCAGAGCCAGGCCCTCCCGGCAGCCAGGGGCCAGGTGGGAACGCCGGCACGGCGCCCTCCCACCACAGGGCACACACCCACACGCTCACACACTCACTCACACGCTGACACTCACACAGTCACACTCACACGCTCACACACACTCACAGACATGCTCACACATGTTCACACATACACATACTCACACTCATATACACTCACACACTGACACACAGTCACACTTACACACTCAACACTTACACACACCTACACCCACACACTCACACACTGACACACATGCAGTCACACACACTCACACACATTCTGACAGTCACACACACACCTCTACACTCACACGCTCACACTCATATACATAGTCACACACATACATACCCTCATGCTCACACACATACACTGACACATATATACAGTCACACTCACACACATATACACCCATGCTCACAAACATATACACAGTCGCAAACACACTCACATGCTCACACACATACACAGTCACTCACACATATACACTCACAGACATGCTCACACATACACACACGCTCACACAAATACACACTCACATACACACACTCATGTATACACACACATAAACTCACACGTATACACTCACACGTATACACACAGTCACACTCACATACACTCATGCACACACATGATGACAGTCACACACTCACACACATGCACTCACACACTCAATTACACATACATTCACACACACTCGCACACTCGCACACATAGTCACACTCACGTTGGGCCGACTGAAAACAACACACACTCACACACTCACATACACACATACTCACACTCAGGTTGGGCCGACTGAAAATACCAGTGAGCCAGCCCCGCGAGCACATCTGTGGGGCGTGGGAGGACCCGGAGTTCTCAGGGAAACTGCAGGTGCGCGGAGACCGTGTCAAGGCCACGCAGCAGTGGTCCCGATGGGAGATGGACTATTTTTTCTCATTGATATTATAATGACATGACGTTGTACAAAATGACCTGATTGGAGGACCAGTGTGCACACACGCACACAGTGCACACTTACCCATACAGACCCTGGCAGGGCGGTGTGAGCGGGAGCCCTGACTGTCCCTGTCCCAACGCCACGCTCTGTGACCTCGACGCGGCACACACACCCCGCTGGCCCCGCCGCTCACCAGCGCGGGCTGGGGGATCTGGGTGCTGTCCCGGGTGGGATTTGGGCTTCAGTTCAAATGAAGACCAGCTGCTCAGAGCCTCGCCTGTTCCCCAAAGTCAGCGCACGGGCCCCAGGCACGAACTGACAGTCCCAGTAGCAGGTCGTGATGTGACGTCAGAGAGGAAGTGGGTTCAGGACGTCACCCTCATGCACACGCGGCCCCTCCTCCGTTCGCGGCACAGCTAGGCTGTCCCCACCGCCGCCCAGGTCGAGCCCTGCCAGCCCGCCTCTGCCAGCACTCTCCCCGGCAGGGCAGTCGCTGCCCACAAACATACCTGCCATTCTGGACTGGAAAACCCCGCAGGACGACAAGGGCGGGTCGGTCTCGAAGCCCCGGAGGCCGGCGCTCCGTCTGGGCAGACTGCAAGGGAAGTTCAGGTCCGGCCGGCAGTACTGCCCTGCGCATGCGGGGACACCAGCGTGAGGGCCGCGTCTCCGCCTTCTGCCCCCCGCCCAGGCCAGACCCCTCGGGAAGCAGGGGTGCCCTAGCTGGTTCTCCAGGAATGTGCTCCCTGAAGTGGGATCCCGCGAGGGCCATCGCCGCTGTCTTCCACCTGCACGTCCTCAGAGACAGATCTTGGGGTTCGGCCCCAGGGACCACAGGGTCCCTCCTTGTCCTCTTCCTACCCCCTGAAGATGCCCTCAAACAAATTTCCTGACTCAGAGCCAAGTGTCTCCATTACCAATTTAACTTAACATGCTCAGAGTCTCCAGTTGGCATTAATTAATCAGGGGAATTCGACCGTTCTGGGACTGTCGCGTTCCTATGGGGACGGAGTGTCGATGGTATTAACTCCCACGGATGCCCGTGGCCGCATCCAGTCACTATGCGGGCCACGCGGGCTCCCCACCCAGCTGCCCAGAGGCAGGGAGGTGCTGCAGCTGCTGCCACAGACAGGTGGTGCCCAGTGCCCGGCCTGCTCGGAGCAGGCGGTGCCCAGCAGAAGCTCCGGCCTCGGTCCTGACTCAACGACTGCTGGCCTCCAGAGGACCCCTTGCTGCTGCGCTGGGCCTCGCTTCCTCCCAGGTGGCCCCACGCCCCCTGCAAACAGGCGCCGCAGCCCGCCGGCCCTCCCCAGCCCTGCGGTGTGTCTCAGGGCAGGCCCTGCCATCGTCTGCCAGCCCGGCTCCCAGCCCAGCCTCGAGGACAGAGAGGGGAGGCGCGGCTGGCTTCTCAGCGTGCCCTGCTCCTGAGGCCACAAGCAGGTTCCTGGGACGGCTCCCTCCCCAGCCTCGGTGGGGACCACCAGCGGCGAGGCCTTGCTTCGGCTCAGTGCCCAGCGTTTGCGGCGTTGCAGGGAACAGAGCGTGGGGTTTTATCGAAGAGATGCTCATCACCTAGGTCCCTCCTGGCAACACGCCATCAGGGTCCCCGAGCGGGCGGGGCGTCGAGGCTGTGAGCTTACGAGGGTGGAGCCTGCAGAGACCAGGACACCTGACAGAGCGAACAGGACATGGAATCAGAGGGGAGGCCCAAACCCCGAGGCACCGTGAAAATGCCGGCAAACTATAGTCCGTTCCTCTGATCAAGTGTCTTTGCCTTGTAAAGGGTGCACCTGGGATTTCCTGGAAGCCGGGAATTTCTGGCATCTTGAAAGTATTTTCCCTTATGGGCGACGGACCCTCGTCTAGTGCCCAGCGCCCTCTCCGCTGCGTCAGGGTAGCTGGGCTCAGGGACCGGCCGCGAGCCCCACCCCCGATGGTGCATTTCAGGCTGTAGCTCCAGTGTCGCTTTGTTCAGGAAAGTCTCCCGTCATCGTGTGCTTGTGCTTGGATGAGCTTGTCCTCACCTGTCCGCGCCCTGGAGTGTCCGGTCTGAGTGTCTGCGCCTCTCCATGGCCTCGCCTCGCAGAGACAACAACAGCATCGCTCCGTGGGTTCCGGAGAGCCAGCTGGCCCCGCTGCAGTCTGCTCGGGTTTCTGGAGCGAGCCGCCGGGGGTGTCCCTCTCCAGGCCCCCCGTCTCGGGTCTGCTGGGCTGCTAGACGGGTCCCAAGAGATCTGGCTGGTGCAGCGACTGTGACCGGGTTTGCCCGTAAGACCATCCTGTATCTTCACTTGTGCACTTCGCCACGGTGACCGCGCACGTGTGGGCGTCACTGGGACTGCTAAAGGGTGGCCCAGAAATCGGGGTGCGCTGGGCTCTCCGTTTGGGTTGAGGCCGAGGTCGTGAAGATGAGATGGAGCCTGGGGTCTGCAGTGCGTCCCTGCGCCGTTCTCGGTTCCTGAAGGTGAGTCGGGCCAGCGAGGGGCCTGTCACAAGCACACCCACCACTGCGCAGCTTCGCCAGGTGTCGAGGGGCAGGGGCCGCCTGAGAGTCTCGGGGGCACAGCTGTGGGCTCAGAGGCTGGCGGCCAGGCGACTCCCTGGGCGGTGCTGCTCTCGCTGACCAGCCCGTGTGCTGCCAGCTGGCGGGACGGCCCCTCGTCACTGGGCAGACTCACTTGCTGCTGACCACCTCCCCTGTCTCCAGCAGCCGTGCAGACGCAGCAGACAGACGCCCGGCGCCTGCCCCGGGCCCGCGGGGGAAGACGCAGCGCCCTGTGCCTCGCAGCCGTCCTGCAGCGGCCTGGAGGGGGACGGAGGGGCCCGCCGCGCCGCCGGCTGTCACCCACCGTCAGGAGTGGAGCATCGCTGCAGCCACGCCTTCCCGAAGACCTGGTCCACGCGCTCTCCGTGCCGCGCCAGCAGCACGCTCCGCCTGGTCACGGTGGCCTGCGGGGGGCAGGGGGAGCGACCGTGACCCGAGGGGTCTCTGGCCCAGCTTCTATAGCTCAGCGGCTGGAAAGGGCCCTCCCGTTCCGCAGCCACGGCCACATTGTCATCCCCACCAAAGGGGACCCGGGGCTGCGGCGGGGGGAGGGGGGTCTCTTGGTGTCTCGCACCCTTTTGTTCCCTGAGTGTTAGGACAGCGCACGGGGGGAAGAATAGGAGGGGACACCACAGCATGCCAGTGCTCCTGCCTTTCTGTCTCTTCCACCTGCTGTCCCGTCTGGTCGGGCTCCGGCAGCACAGCCTGTCTCCCTGTCTGTCTGTCTATCATCTATCTATCCACCCATCTTCCTGTGTATCTGTTATCTATTATCCATCATCCATCCATCCATCATCTATTACCTATCGATCATCTATTATGTATCATCTATATCTATCCATTTATATCTCTCACCTATTATCTCTATCCATCTACCTATGTATCTGTCATCCATCAACCATCCATCAATCATCTATTACGTATCTGTCATCTCTATCCATTATCACCTACAATTAATCTATCTGTATCTATCTACCTACCTATGTATCTATCATCTGTGTCATCTGTCCACCCATCTATCCATTCCTCCTCCACCCCCTATCATGTCTCTCTCTCTCTATATATATTTATAGACACACATGCACAAATACACGCGCCAGCTGGGCTCTCATCCGCCGGAACGACTCTCCCAGCTGGGGGCACCTCTGGGCTCTTGGGGAGGATGACCCTCATTTAGACGCTCTGATCCTGTGTCCTGCAGGGTCTTCGTGAGGTCATTCCTGGCTCAGCCAGCCAGCCAGACCCAGGACACAGGCGGAGGTAGCAGCCTGGCCGTGCCCTCTGGGTAGTGACCATCTCTGGCCATCCGGGCCTGGCCTGCAGAGGGTACTGCGCACCCAGCTCATGGGACCCCCAAACATCCAGTGCGGGCAGGGGCGCGTCTGTGAGCTCCCCAGCTCCCCCGCCTCCATCTCCAAGTGTGGAAAATGGAAGGAGGAGCTTCTAGCTCTGCCCGTGCAGGACAGGAGTGGGGGCGGCCAGGAGGGGACCCCTGGGCTGCCACCCAGCTGCTGCCCTGCCTGGCGCCTCTGGGAGGAGCCTCCAGATTCTGAGCAGATGGGACAGGGACCACCTGCTCCTGGGTCCCGCAGCAGCCGTGGCCCCTGGGTGTGCCCCACGTGGGCAGCAGGCTCAAGACTGGGTCCCTCCACCGGCCTCCATCTACCCAGCCCTGGCGAAGGGCAGGGCTCCATGGACGAGCCCCGGGCAGGGACCCCTTTGGGTCCTGCGGCACACTCATGAAGGGTGGGGGTCGGAGATGGGCTTCCTGTGAGGGCGCCTCTCCCGATGTCCTGGTGCTATGACCCGACGCAAATGCAGCTCACGTTCTTGTGGGCAGCTCCCAGGGGAGGGCTCAGCCCAGCGGCCGGGCACAGCGGGAGGACCCTGGGCGCCCCACCCACGGCTCCCGGCCGCAGGACCACGGGTCTGGGAGCCGTGTGCCCACTCACGTCAGGAGAGGCTCCTGGTCAGGGGTGCTCACCCGCAGGGCCTGCCCACTGTCCGCACTCCTCGCCGTGTGCGGGGGGCGGGTGTCCACGTCCTGCCTGCTGCTGGCGTCCCCGTCCTTTCTGGAGCCGGAATCTGTGGTGGTGGCGGCGGCAGCGGCAGCGGCAGCGGCGGCGAGGCTGAAGGTGTAGGTCCTGCGGGAGGAGAGGGCCGAGCTGGGGAGCAAGTGCGCTGTGACGCAGGGCAGGTCCTGCCCCTGGAAGCGCGTCCCCTGGAAGCGCGGCCTCGCCCAGCACCGTGGAACCGCGCTGACTGAGGAGGTGGGAGTTTACACAGGTTAAGGGAGGTCCCGATCCTCGATGACGGTCCTCATGGAGCGGAGATGACAGATGCACGGGGCAGCCCCGTGAGGACACAGGGGGCCTGAGAACCAGAAAGTGAAACGTGTGGACTCCACTACGTTTAAGAAGAAAGTGAAGCGCTCGGCTGACACAAGCCTGTGGCCGGTGCAGGAGGAGTTGCGCTCTCGGAGTCACCTCTGCACCCTCTGATCGGACCCCTCACCAGCCCAGAGCCCAGTCACGCCCCTGCTTCCGGCTGCTGAGAAGCACCCACCTGCTCTGAGAGACCAGCTAAAGATAACTGAAAAAGGCCACAAAAACTGTAGGAAAAAGCAGGCATTCGGTCGCGCAGCAGACTCCACGACACCACGCACAGGTCGCTGAGACTCAGCGCTGGAGACGTCCCACCACCAGCTGTGCGCCCAGCTCGTTACCCGGCCTCTGCGATCACACGCCAGACATGCCGGGTGAGCCGCCGAGTTCTGCTTCTGGGGTCTCCACAACGCGCCTGACCACTGCTGCGGACGACAGCCACCAGTTTCACCGTGACTGTGTGTCGTGTGAGGCGTGAGCGAGCCAAGCATCCGAACGACAACTTAACCTGTAGTCACTGCCCATTCGCCACCGGTCACATGAGGAGAGAGGCCGCCGGACCAGCCCTGCGACACCGGGACCTCAGACTCCAGCCCCAGGACCGAGAAAGGTCCCTGTTGTTGAAGCCACCGGCCTGTGCCCTTTACTCCAGCAGCCCGAGGCACGTACGCCGCCCCGTCCTACAAGGGTCCTGTGCGCGCAGCCTGGGGGCGGGGGCGGCCGTGGGCAGACGTGGGCGGCGTCTGCAGGTGGGTGGGGACAGCACCCCAGGGGCTGCACACACAAGGAGCGTTATGTCCAGCCCATCGGGAAGGCGCCGCCATCGCGAGAAGTTTCCCGGGGCCAGAGCTCAGTGCGGGAACAGGGTCGGGGTCGGGGTGGGGGCACTGCAAGCTCCCAGAGGGCTGTGTCTGGAGGCCCGGGGTGAGTAGAGTGAGTGAGAAACAAAGGCCGGAGCTCACCCAAGTCCTCCAGGGAGAATCCGTTTTACAAAAGGACAGGTCCCTTCAGAAGCCCTGCTGGGACGTCTCCCGTCGGGAAGAGCAGAGCAGGAGCTTCAGAGGGAATGGGCAGAAGGGGCCCTGCTCTTTAGCTCCGAGGCCGACGCCTGTTTGCGTGCCAGCTGAGGGCTGGCGAGCGCTGGGGCGGCCGGGCGCTCTTGGAGGCCAGCTGCCCTATCCTCGGGCCGTGTCCTTGGCTAGGGGTTTGGACCAAGCTCCGCGGTCTCATGCAGGCGACTGCTCACAGGACCCGGCGGCTAGAGGTGAAGACCCCCACAGACGGCTTCCTGGAGAAATAAAAGGCAGATCCCACATCATGCAGAGGAGACCAAGGCCGTGCGCCAGGGCTGCCCTGGCCTCAGGTGGCGTGTCCCCACGTGCCGATGGGTGAGGGCGGCCTCCATCAGCCCTTCCTGAAAAGCACGTGGTTCCCTGGCCCGTTGGCGTGGTGTCCTTGACGATTATCACCTGTGAGGATCCTTCCATGCCAAGCGTTTGGAGTCCTCACCGAAGGCAGAGCGGCCGGTCGTCTCTGCAGGCCCTTCCGCAGCTCCAACCTGCACAGCACTGCTGTCCAGAACCCGACCTGTCCCATGTCCTCCGATTTTCAAGGGTTCCCTGCGCTGTGCTGGACCTTGTCGGGACGGGTCTCTGCGCGGTGTGAGCTCCTCCCGCATTCATGGTCCGCATCTCACGGTCCGCCAGTGCGCGCCCCCAGCAGCCGGCCCACCTCTCAGAGCCGTTCTGCCCCTTGGTCTGTTTTTACTGCAGCAGGAACGGTTTCCGGCTGGCACAGCCTTCCCGAGAAGTGTGCGGAGCGCAAGAGCATTTCCTTCCTGCACGGTCACCCCGCCAGCCCGCCTGGAGCACGCGGCTCCAGTGCATGTGCTCAAGAGCCAGCCTCGGCAGGTCACCTGTCTCCAGGCCCTGTCTTTCCCGTTCGGCCCCCTAAACAAAGATCCCTGGGCCCCGCACAGTGTGCAGACACCCGAGCGCCTGCTCCTCCTGTGACCGTCTAAGATGGGATAAACATGCCCATCTTACTGGGGCTGTTTGTGGCTCATCCCGGCAGCAACTGGATGTGACGTCTAGCAGGGCGACTATCATTATTTTCATTTGTCAGGGTCCTCTGTTCTTCTAGGCAAGTGTTCCAGTCGGACGCACCAGCCGTGTACCTGTGCAGGTTTCCTGGGTTCCTTTAACCGCCGGGAAGACACGGGCACACGGCTCGCTTCTCTCCCACCTTCAGCCACAGTGCATGTCTGCATGTCTCGCGAGGAGGCCTCAGGGCCCAGGTCCTCTCATCCACGCTCGTCCGCGGGGCCTCCCCACAGAGTCCAGAGCAGGGCAGGAGCGGCCCCTCAGTGTCCCTGCTGCCCGCCCGTCAAGTCAACGCTGCTGCCGACACCGACTGGTTCCTGCTGCCCCGAAGTCGTCTGCAAGTGCGTTGTCCCGTCTCCTCCTGCCCGTCCTGCCCGAACGGTGACTCCTGCTGGCGGAATCCAGGCCGGCGTGTTCAGCGCGGGGGCGTCTCGGCGTCCAGGGCCGCGCACACGCACACATGTGAAGCTTAGACGATCACAAGTCACCTGAGAGCCTGGATAGTCATGCCAAACCGCTGCCACTTCCCCTTCATACGCCCCCGCAGCAGAGACACTGGTGACAGTCTCGGAGGACATGGGACGCCGGCTGGTTTCTTCTTCCTGAGCAGGAGGCAGGGGCGCCGCCCGGAGCAGAGCGGCCTTATCTCCACATCACATCTGAGACGCTTCCATCGGAGCGAGCAGTGGGGTTGGGGTGGGTCCCTCCGGTGAAATACAGTCAGGGTGACGACGGAGAAGTCAGCGAGCTCAGGAGGGAGGAGGGGCTGCCGCTTTTCCTGTTGCTGCTTTTCTCTCTTCTGTAAGGAACGCCCCGTGGCGGACCGTGGACGCCTTACAAGAAGCGGCCGCGGAGGGCCGGCAGCCTGAGTGGCCAGTGCCCGGCGGGGTGAGGGCCGCGCCCCGAGCCTCCCTCTGCCTCAGCGCCCTGTCCTCTTCTCAGAAGGCCCTGGGGGCCCAATGACCTAGTTCACCCCTTCCCTGACACCCGCGTGAAGACCTGCCTCTGAGCCCGAACGCAGCTCAGCGCAAGAAGTTCCATCGATTTGACGCAGCCGCAGTCAGGCTGCAGCGCGATGGGCCTCCCTGCCGCCTGCTCCTCGAGGCCTGGAGTCGGGGGGCACCTATGGCTGTGGCGCTGGGGCCTGGAGTCGGGGGCACCTATGGCTGTGACGCTAGGACCTTCTCATCGCAGCTGCGACAACAAAGGGCTTGAAGCGCTCGCAGCCACGGCCTCTCCGTCTCTGTCCTGCGATGATGCCACAGACGTTCTTCTGGGCGGGGGTTGGGAGCCTACGTGAGCCCTCCGTCCGACCCTGACAGTTTCCGTCCCCGCTGCAGTGTGACCTGGCTGCGGGGAGGACACAGACTGCAGAGCCGGCGCATAAAGGCTGCGGCTGCACTGTGCTGTGTGATGGATGGCTGATCGCGAGTGCGGAGGGCGGCGCGGGCGGTGCACTCAGCTGGTCCCCTCTGGCGGGAGTCCCCCAGCACTGCTGGGCTGGCCAGTGGGTCGCACAGACCCAGGTCTGTGGCGGGCGCTGCTGCGGGAGTTTGCCGGTCTGGGCACGGCCGGCCGACACACAGGGCCTCTGACTGCAGCTCCCAGCACCTCAGTGCGGCCTCGAGACATGTGGGCACCATCCAGGATGCAAGCAGCTCTGTGTGCAGTGACCTGCATGTCCGGCAGGTTTTATAGACTCAGCCAGGATGCGGATCAGGGGGACCCGGCGCCGGTTCTCTGCCACCGGCACCTGCAGTCACGTCACCGTGTGCCTCCGGCTCCCCGAGGAGGGCAGGCGCCTCCAGCTCACAGCCAGCCAGACACCCCACACCCTGGCAGGGGAGACGTTGCAAGAGACTCTCCATCCAGGAAACAGGAGACAGACCTGCAGGAACTGTCCCTGGTGCCTCTGTATGGATGGCGATGTCCTTCCTTCCAGCTCCCTGGTCGCGCCTGCCGTGCGCATTGCTCTGACCTGTCTCCGAGTGCTTCCATTTCAGGGCAGAAATGCTTCTGGTGTCCATGTTTTAAAACTGCAGGTGGTCCCTTGTGTGGCGGTATCAGAACTCAAGCCACTGGTTTGTTTTTCGTAGAATTGTCTTCTGTTGCGCGCGCAGCGGACTTGAAAGAACATGCCCACCTTTCCTCGTTGTCCCATCGGATGCGCATCTCGGTGCTGCTGGGGAAGCTACAGCCCACGTTCAGTGGACCTTGAGAAAAGCCAGCGGGGAGAGCGCCCTGGTGGGCCTGCTGAGCTCAGACCCCAAGTCGGGTGTCTGCGCCAGGGGCTCCCACGAGCTCGCCTGGAACTGATCTTCCGCGTGCCCGGCTGCCAGCCCACTGGGGTGGTCGTCTTCCCTCTCACCACCCTTGTTCGGCCTCCCCAACCAGTCGCAAGGCGAGTCCCTGCGACACATCCTGACATATGTCTGCACGTACAGTGACGATGCGCGTGTGTCGCAGTGACAGCACGTAGAGCAGACATCGCCACGGCGGTCATGGATCTTGCCTGCTAGTGTCCGCGACATGTCTGTCTGTGCATTGGCGGTGTGTGGGCGATCCGCGTCTTCGCTATAAAATGACTGGCTCTGCCGCTCTGATCAGACCTTACCTGACACTCGACTTGGCGCCAGAGATGCAGGTGTGCTTTCGGGTGCGTGGTATGTGGAGGCGGGAGAATTTGAGGCAGGATCAAGAGCGTCTAGAGACTTGGACAGAGGTCAGATGGCTGCAGACGGCATGTCCGGTGAGGACTCGGAAGGTGAGGGGCCGCGTGGGGAAGTGAAGGCAGGAGGGACTGCTGTGCAGTGAGAGGGTCTGTGAAATGATCCGGGGGTGCAGAGATGAGGGCGGCCCTGAGCTGCCATCCCGGCGTCTTCCTGCCGCTGGTGTTAAGTGAGGACGGAGGCTGAGTGAAGAGTCGCTGACTGAAGGAGCCAGGCGCAAGGATTTTGAAACCCTCCTCTTCTCGACGATGTTAAGGTCTGGATTAAGTCACGCGTCGCCAGTTTGGGAGAGGCCCCAGCCTTCGATGAGGCCCCCGTCTGGCCAAACCCGTGACTGCAGCCTGGGAGACGGGCAGGTGACCCCGTCAGGCACCGGGGTCGTGTGCTCGCTGCTCCAGCTATGGCGCTCGTGGTCATCGTGACAATGTAGCCACGGACTGCGGGGACCTGGCCATTTGCCCGGAGCAGGAGGCCAAGAAAACCCCAGCTTCGGGTCTCTGGCTGCAGGGGACATGTCCGTCACGAGGGAGCGGGCTTTTGAGGTCATTTCAGGAATTGCTCTCAGAAAAGTCGTGTGAAGTGACTCCTGTTTTCTGAATGTTACCTGCAGACAACCACCGATTAGCAGAGGCGTTTACTGTCTACCTGATGGGGAAGGTCATGGCGTGGAGAACGCGGGTTCCACCCAGGATGGAACGTCCTAGACACATTCCATTCAGACCAGCCCCTCAGGCGCTGGTTTGGCTTCCAGTAGAGGCGACACTCACCTGCACCTGACCCAGACGTCACAGGTCCCCCAGGTGACACAGGTGTCACAGGTCACCCAGGTATCTCAGGTCACTCGGGTGTCACAAGGACACTCACCTGTGCTTAACCCAGGTGTCAGACTCGTTAGCGCGCTCGGTGTAGTTCTCTGGCACGAAGCCCCGGCAGCCTGTCCTCCACGAGGTCCCGATCACCCAGCCCTCGCTGGCCTCCTCCTGCTGAGTGGGGTCCACAAAGATGAAGTCGCCGGGGCTGAGCGTCAGCTCGTCCACGTTCTGTGGCTTGTACTGGAACAGGACCCTCAGGGACTAGAAAGCGTTTTCAGTCAGGCGAGGGCTTGTCCTGGGAAAGTGGGACTAGGGGGCCTGTTTGGTCTCTCTCTGGCTTTCAGGTTTCCCGAGGGCTCAGCATCGCCAAGTCACTATCAGCCTTGTCTGCGTGATACGGTGTAGTGTTGCAAAATGCACACGGGATTCTTCAGATGGATTTAGAAATGAATTCCACCGTCTTTCTAATCTGTCCGCATTCATCTATCACCCCCTATATGCACCTGCCTACCTGGCTACTGTCCAAATATCTGTCTCCCTTCCACATGCCCTCCCGCTCATTCGTCCGTCCGTCCATCCAGGCATCCATCCACCGCCCTCTGGCACATATTTCTATTTACTTATTTCTTATGCAGAGGATTTTAAAGCCTCGCCAGACTTCCACGCCCACCTCCGTGGCGCGAGGGCATTTACGCGCCTGCCACCACCTGGAGCATGCTGGGCCGCCAGCAGCATTGCGCTTTCTGCCGACACCGTCCCGCTGCCGGGCCGGAGCCCTGAGGGGAGCGAAACCTCAGCCCGAGCATCGTTTAATGATGAACAAGCAACACAGTCCTACTCTGCCATTGTCTGTTTTGAATCACAAAATACTTCCATTTCCCCCAAATTTCTGTGGGTCTGCAGCTCATCTCGAAACAGCTGTGGCTCCAGACGGCGCAGGGAGGTGATTCAGAGGACGTGCCCCGCCCCCTGCCGCCCCCGCGCAGGCTCCCGGGACGAGCACCTGCGGGCCCGCGGCCCCGCTCACCTGGTAGTGCACGAAACGCATGTCCCGGGAGTACAGCGCCGCCGTCCACTGGCTGCTGGGGTCGGGGGGGAGGGCTCTGGCCAGCTGCTCCAGGGTCCTCTGGTGGTGCGGGTGGAACTTGTGGGCCAGGGTCAGGTGTGGCTGCTTGGCACAGGGCTTCACGGAACAGTCTGCAGAGCGGGCGCACTCAGAGGGCCTCCCGCGTGCCCGCCCTGCGCCCCCGCCCACCTGCCCGCGCCAGGCGCCCCCGCAGGGCTCCCAGGCGCCCGTCCTGCAGAGCTCGCTGCACAGAGGCGGTGCAGGTGTGCGAGCCGTGACGGGGGGTGTGGAGGCGTAGGCTGGCTTGTTTGCAGCCGACCACTACACACCCCACATGTCCCGACCATACGGGAAAGTACGAGTGAACAGCGCCTCCTCCTCACGCCCCTCTGGTCGCGTCAGAGGGTTTTGTTTGACGGCAGTTTTGTGACAAAGCACCACGAAGGAACCTCAGACCACCTAGCACCTTCGATGTGGCTTCGCCTTTTGGAGCAGGAGGCCCGGGAGCGGCCGTCCAGCCTGCCGGGCCTTCTTCCCGGGGCCTTGGCCAGCGGGCAGGGCGGCGGTTCCCCGCAGCCTGCTTTCCGTCAGGCCACGCAGCAGCTTAAGCTCCGGGAGGGAGAGACGGAGCTGCGCGGTTGGTTTCAGACAGACCCGCCGCTGCCCTTTCGTGAAAGGGAGCACCGTGGTCCGACTCCGCTCCCTTTTAGACAGCGAAGGTGTGAGGGGCTGCGGCCTCGCTGACTGTCTCCGTCATCACCTGCTGCCTCTCGGCACCGCCAGCCCCCAAGGAGCATCTGTCCTCTCCTGAATAGGTCACGGGGGTGCACGCGCTTCCTGGAGCCCAGACGCCCGGGGTGGCCACCCACTTGCTACCTGAGCCCTAGCAGCCACCGAGAAACTGCTCTGAGCCTCAGGGCGAGGAGCCTGAGCCGGAGACCGTGGGCGTCGGGAAATTCCTTTTCTCGGTGTCGGGTGGGGAGGCGGCCATGCCAGTGAGTCAGCACGGCCCGGGAGGGCCCGCGTACTGGGCGCCGACCACACCGCCTTCCAAATGCACCCGCGCTGCTTCTCTCTGGGCCCAGGGCACCAGGCGCCCTAACGCCTGAGGTCAGGCAGGCCCCCGGGGGAAGGGCAGGGCGCCTGTCCATCAGGGAGCAGGGCCAAGCCGGTCAGTTGGCAAGCAGGTGGCTGCATCAGGACAGGCTGCACTCAGGCTCTTCCCACTGGTGAGGGACTCTGTGTGTCCTTAGGGGCTGGCATCACACATTGCCACAGACCGGTGGACTGGAGGACAGGAAGCAGTGACGGCAGTGACGGCGCTGTCCCTTTCCAGGCAAGGAGGTGGAGACGCCATCCGTTGAACTTACACATTCGAGAGGGAGACCGATCCACAGACACCAGCAGGTTCATGGTTGTCCCACAAATGCGGTCCCCAGGCCTGAGGGAGCCCGGCTCATGGCCTTCTTGTGTGGCTGGCTGTGTGACCGCTGACTGCGGACACGGGGCCTCCAGTTCTGGCCCCACAAGCCAGTCACGCCGGGTGCCTGTGAGGCCTGGGCCGCGGGCCGCGCAGAGAGGGCTGAGGCGGCCCCACCGCCGGCCACGCGGGAGCGCGTCGGGGTCAAGTCCAGATGCCCCCCGCTGACCCCGCGGCAGCCGGTCTCAGGCCAGGCTGGTGTTCGGAGAAAGGGAAGGTCTACGGAATCCCGAGTCTCAACACTGCTGTCCCCACGAGACCGCGGAGAGCGAGGCCGAGGTGGCCCCGGCTGGCAGGGCCTGCCCTGCCTGCACTCAGGCCTGTCGCCGGCACGCAGCCGCACGCTGTCCCTCCAGGGCCAGTCTCTGGCCGCAGGGATGGACGGAATTCTGAAAACCCACCTCGGTGCGAGCAGGCTTCTCCCACCTAGAGACAAGCCGGCTGGCTCCGGGCTGGACTTCTTGCCTTTTAAGGACGCCCTGCTCACTAGTGCGCTGGGCACATTGTCCAGCGTTGGTGGAGGTCAGGGCCAGTGAGCAGCTGGCCGCACGGGGAGAGGTGGGCATGGGAAAGGCCCCGAGCTCAGAAGCCGGAGCAGCCCGCACTCCTGCCCCTGACCCACTGCCACGTCCCAGCGTCCAGCCCGGGCCCCACTCACGGGCCGGCCCTCTGCGGGCGGCAGGCCGGCCGCGGCCGCCTACCTGCTAAGACAGATGCTTCAGAGGCAAACACCGTGGCGAATTCTCGGAGGACGTCGGCTTGGCTGCCTTCCACGAAGAAGCCCAGATAGGTGATGGACGAGTGCAGGGCCAGGGGCAGCGTGGCGGGGAAGGTGCCCAGGACCCTGTCTCCCGCTCTCTTCAGGGCCTCATACAGGCTCTCTACCTTCTGGTCTTCGCACTGTAGGAGGGGCGGAGGAGACCCTCACTCGCTCAGGAAGTCACCTGTCCGTTTCGTTAGTGCAAACTGGGCAGGCTCTCCTGCACAGGGTGGGGCCAGAGCCTGTGTGTGCGCCACCCCGGCCCTCCACTCGTGGAGGATTCAGTTTGGAAGTAATGTTCTGTCAATGCCCAGGCTAGAAATGCCATCTCACTGTGATTACATCCCTCCTACATCCTGTGGACTCAGTCCCGGCATCGCATCCCTACCCAGGCCCCCTCTTCCATTGCCCTGGCCACAGCTGTGCTCTCAGGGCATTGTTCAGCTTCTGGAACTTTCCGCAGACTCTGAGGTGGCTGATTGGGTGCACTGCTCACTCCTACAGCAGGAGGAGAATGGCCTGCATGCCCTGTGCCCCTTGAGAATCCAGCAGCAGGGATGTTCTCCCAGGGACCTGCTGGTCATTGCTGGCGGGGTCTCCTCTGAGGTGTTGTCTGCACCAGACACGTTGCATACAACTCTGAAAGTGACACTGATATCTCCCGCAGAGCAGTGAGAGCACAAAGAGTAGCAACCTCTTCTGCCTGGAGCACGGGGAAAGACTTTCAAATGGAAAGGGATAAATGAGTTGGGTTCTGAAGGATGAATAGGAGTTCAGTAGGCAGGGGAGAAAGCAAAAGCTATCTGGCACCGAGCAGCCAGCTAACACTGCAGTTGTGGACTACCCATGGCGGCCCTCAATTCTGCCCCATTTCTGCCTGGGCATCTCAGAAAACTGCCTGCCACCACTGCCTTACTGAGGGTTGAGGGCAGGCGGGCTGACTCACCGTGAAGAAGTCGCAGAGCGTGATGTGGGGGAAGACCTCATGAGCCCTGTTTTTGGCGCACTGGCGCTTGCTCTCTCTCCGGAACTCCTGCAGCTTTTCCAGCAGCGCCCCCGTGGGGCACAGGAAGAGGGCAAACTCCTGGGGGATGGGGTCGTCCAGAGAAGGGTCATGGCAGTGACTCTGCAGCCTGAGACAGAGACAGGCCCTTCAGCGGCAGCACCCTCCCTGCCAGGGTGGCGGCCGGGTCGGCCTCTGTGGGGGCCGCAGGGCTGCTCAGTGACCGCCCGGGGCTCCAACCAGGCGAGTGGGATTCCGGGTCGGGACTGAGAGCCGCGAGGCCCACCGGCCGTGACACGTAGCCTGGTCTCCGCGTGACCTCTGTGACCCACACATCTCCTTGGTGTGGAGACGTTGCGGCTGAAAATCGCCTTTTAATTTTGACTCAAGCTTCAAATTAAGTATAAAAATCAAAACCACAAGCAAAACCTGGGCAAAATGAAGGCGGTTCTGGCATATTTTTTGTCAGAAAGTGTTTATAAGCAGGAGGAGATGCCTAGTCATTCTCAGTCACGATAAAAACGAAAATGAAAACAACCACGAGACACTGTCTCTCCTCTGTCAGACGAACAAAGCTATGCTCCCTGGTGTCAAAGGCGCAGGCAGACCTCAGGGCGGATTTGTGCAAACTTCGAAAATACAATTTGCCACTATGTTGCAAAATATTCATGCCCTTTGGAACTAACAATTCTATTTCTAGAAATGTCCAAAGGAAGAAGCGAAAAATGTAGAAAAAACTGCAAATATAAGATATGTAGTAGAGCGTTATTTGTCATAAGAAAGAAGGAAAAACTAGATAAATTAGAATAAATGCACTTAACTTAACATGTCTCGTTGGAAATTAAGGTTTTGCCAGATTTCTAGTGACTCGGGCATGCGTGTGACACACTGCTAAGTTTAGAAGGCAACAGAGAGCCCTGGGGAAGCCCAATTCTAAGTAAAAGGACGCTTCTTGGTAATCTCCCAGTCCCGGGTCAGCGTGCGCAGGACTGTCCCCCAGTCCATCTCCCGGTCCCGGGTCAGCGTGCGCAGGACTGTCCCCCGTCCATCTCCCGGTCCCGGGTCAGTGTGAGCAGGACTGTCCCCCAGTCCATCTCCCGGTCCCGGGTCAGCATGCGCAGGACTGTCCCCCGTCCATCTCCCGGTCCCAGGTCAGTGTGAGCAGGACTGTCCCCCAGTCCATCTCCCGGTCCCGGGTCAGCGTGCGCAGGACTGTCCCCCGTCCATCTCCCGGTCCCGGGTCAGCGTGCGCAGGACTGTCCCCCAGTCCATCTCCCGGTCCCGGGTCAGC
>RJWH01004809.1:42695-95330 GCA_004363575.1 Solenodon paradoxus | reverse complement strand
CACACACACACACACACACACACACACCACACACACAGAGGTGCACAATGAAACATTTTTCTGTCTCTAAAAAGATGGGAATCTCATCCTTTGTGACCACAGGGTTGAACTGGGAGGACATTATGTTAAGTGAAATAAGCCAGAAAGTCACACAGGACATGATCACACTTAACGGTGGTCGCACTGAGGTGTGAAATCTAAAGAGAAACTCTGGGAGGCAGGGAGTAGAATGACAGTTATTGGGGACATGAGGAAAAATGAGGAGATCTTGGTCAAAAAGTACAAAGGCTCAATTATGAAGATGAGTAAGTTTTGGATCTGACACACCGCATGGCGATGATAATGACCAGTACTGTGTTTTAACATCTGAAATTTGCCAAGAGCTGGCATCTCAAAATCTGCTCAGTGGGCGCACAGATGGTGACAACTATGTAGAGGTGACAGACAAGTCGTTTAGTTTGACTGTGGGGAGCCTTTCGGTGTGTACCTCTAACAAAACTTCAAGCTGTCCCCCTGAAATAGACACAGCTTTTATGTGTCAGAAAAACTTCTGTGCAAATGGTGGCGGAGCCCACCGGATGACGGGGCGAACACCTCGCGATTGGTGGCGGGCAGGGCAAGTTGAAATTTGTCAGTGAAATGGGGAAACTAGACATAGGAAATTACTTTAATGTGTAGAATAATTCCACAATAAAAAAACCAAGTTAAAATAAAAAATACTTCAATAAAGTTTGTAAAAATAAAAATGAGATGAGATGATATTGCCATGAGATAAAATAGAAATCAAGGTATAAAGCATTAAAAGGGACAGAGGAGCAATTTATTATGAAAATAAGGATGCTCCAAGAAAATATAATAGTTATCAACTTTTCTATGCCTTACAATATAGCTGGAAAGTAGGTAAGACTAAAACTACTCGACCTATCAGAAAATTATAAGGACTTTTTTTCTTTAAAGAGAGGAAGGAAGAAGGGAGAGGAGGAACAAACATATGTATTTATTTAGTTGTTCATTTTTGATTTTTCATCTTGGTCTGAGTCTTGAACCTGAGTCTTTGGACTGGATGTGGTTTGCACCCCAGCATCTCAGCCACCTGAACCATAAGGGTGCACCAGCGGGAACTTCTTAAATATAATACGTCAAATAGACACAAAATAAAAAAAGCAGAGACTACAGTTAGTAAGGCTAATATAAAACAACATAGCTTTTTCTCCTCTAAGAGCAAGAAATTAAACATTTTCCCCCACACATACATAGATCACGCCTAGGAACTTACTCTGTACTAAGTTCCTACTACTACCACTAGTTTCCCACTGCCTGTGAAATTCATATCCAGGTACTATCATAAGTGAGGGATTGAAAATGAGGAGACTAATAATCATGACACTTATCTACCTGAAAACTCCAGAATATTTATTTTACCGTGAAAGGTATTAAGATTACTAAGTTTAGTGATGTTTTGCATAATAAGAATATACAAATATTGATTGCTTTTCCATTTACCAAAAAGTCAATTAGAAAATAGTATTGGTAAAGGAATTTAATTCCACATTGCAATCAATTAGTAATATATCAGATCTTCCATGGTATCTTCAGTAGAAATATTTCTATTGTGGGACTTGAATGGACCTGGCATTTGGTTGAGGAGATCCTTGCTACTAGACAGTGTTTTGGGGAAGGGGGTTGGGGGGTTCCAATGTTCATTCTTATAATTCTTTTTCTTTAATTACAGTGTGACCAATTATTTTTAGATTTATTAATATGTTTAATCCATTTACACTGAAATCTTCTTGATTTAGAAGCCATTCCCTTTTTGAAATATCACTTTGCCTGTTCTGCTCTGAATTTTTTTGTGTTACTTTTCAATTAACACAGAAATCTTACCTGTATTACTACCTAATATTGAGGTTATTAAAAAACTGATAATTAAATATTATAAATATGTAAAGTCCATTGTACATATTATAGAAATAGCATAAAGCATTTATTACATATTTATCTGAACGTAGAAAAGATATGAACACATTCTTGATGTACTTGAAATAAAATATATAAATACTGATCTATAAATTTAATTTAAAATGAAGTAATAATGATATGGGTACACATAGCTACATTTTGTGTATTACATGGACTGTTCCAACAAAATGATAACTGACTTCTGGGGAGGGTATGGTTACATGATATGTTCAAATAAAACAGTTGTCTATGTGAGTTGAAAGCCATAAAAGAAGAAAAAGGAAATTTCATGCAGAAATGAGAAAAAGGAAATTCTGCTGTTTGCAACAACATGGATGGAGCTTCAGGACATTAGGCTAAGTGAGTTAAGTCAGAAAGAGAAGGGCAGTACTGTCTCTCTTCTATGTGGAATCTAAAAATACCAAAATTAGAAAAGAGAAGGAAACAGAGTACAAAGGTGTTTACCCAGCGCTGATCATAGCAGCTGCTGAGTCGGGGCGCAGGCGCCCTGGGGGTGCTCCCCTGGCTCTCTTTAGTCTCCGAGTGAGGTGAACGCCGCCCTCATTCCTGTGTCCACTTCTGCATAACATTCCCTTTTCCAGCACAGAGCCTGGACCAGATGGCCGACGATTAGGTGTGAAAGAAGCAGCTCAGAAGGCCAGGATAAAGGACTATCAGCCTAGAAAAGAGATATGGTGGTCTCGGAGGTGACAAGTTCTCATGTCACCGGAGTTGAGAACAATGCACGAGAGCCATTTAAATACGTTACAGCCTAGAGGGTGGCAAACTGAAGGTGTCGCTCCAGCCCCTCATGGCTCTTTTCTCATCTTGAGCCCACGGCTTGGGGCCACCTCTCCATTCCAAGGAGCTTTTGCTTAATGACACACTGGGGGTGTCAGGACTTGCTCACAGGCTCAGGCTCTGTGAGTCTCTCCTTTAGGTCCAGGCAATGGGGACCCCATGGAGAAGTCATTGGGGGACATGAGATGAAAGGGCTGTTTCATCACACCAGGGAGACTAGCTCTCTGTGCAGTGTGCCAACTTTTAACCAGACTGTGAAACGTGTCCACAGCCTGTGCATTTCAGAGTATTTTGTGTGTATTTTCCCCACACTTCTGTAGTTAACACTAGAGCGCTTTGCATTAGCAGTCGTACTTACTGGCAATGACAAGGCCCTTCTGGCCAGCCTGTTAGGTCAAGAAAGGGACCCAGTGGTGAGTAACTGGCGCCTGCTTCTAATCCTCTGTCCAGAGCTGCAGCTGCCGGCATGGGGGCCGCTCTGGACAGAGAAACGCGCTTTCCTGTGTGGAATTTGGTCCTGACGTTGGCTCTTGACTTTCCCATTTCTCATTTCATTCTTTCACTCCTACTCACATCCTTTTGAGACAACTCATTTTGTTCCCAACCTGCTCTGGGGTTTGCGTCTAAGGACGATCCAGAAGTACATCTGCACTTTCTCAGCAAACTCATCATTTGGCTGGGTCGCTTCATAATTAGATTTTCCAAAAAGCTCGCTCCTCATATATCAATTACTCCAGCTCCCTTAATCATCTTCCTCAGGGTTCTCCATGATCCTGCTCATTTGTCAGACTGTCTGGGTCGATGCTTTCACATTTGCAAAACCAAAAAAAAACAACACAAAAAAACCCCCAAAAGACACAACACTCCAGATGAAAGGTTGATGCACACTGTTGGGGTACAATGTCTACTTGGCTTGGGATCTTTCTCCCACGTTTTCCCTTCTGCTCCCCATTTGCCCTGCCAGATTATAACATTGCTCTCAGTGTCTGTTCAGTTTAATGTGCTCTGAGGTTTCTGAGATGATGGTTTTAGAAGAGGCGTATTCTGGAAACAATGCTTTTGGTGTCTCTGTCCTTGAGTACTGAACACTGGACTTTTCGAAGCGCCAACCCGTCTTACGACTAATTAACCTGTGATAACCTTGGTGATAGCTCAAGATAAGAGGACTCAGGGAACCAGTTCCCGATTCCCTGTTGGATGGTTAGTGCGAGGGAAGAGGTGCCAGTACTCAGACAGAGCAGACAGTCCCCTCCATGCCCCCGTCTAGGAGGGACCTTAAAAGTCACATTCTGGTGATTTAATCCCAAATCTGTCAAAAGAGGCACAAAAGGAACAAACTCTTAAGATCTGAGGCAATAGACATATAGAGGGAAAGAGATGTATTTCTCTAATCTGTCACTTAGGTCTTTCTGGAGGATATGATACAAATATACTGTCTTTGACATCTTCTCTTCCAGTGGTAGACATTATTTTATGAGGGGCATAAATTTATTCTTTATTATACTCACGAAGCCTGAGTGATTCACTTCTCCGATTAATCTAAAGGGTTTTTAAATGTGTTGTTCATGGATGGATTCATCCTTTCACCACGCATTTGTTGAGCGCTTACTACAGGCTGGCCTCCGTGTAGGCACTGAGGAGGGATGGTGAGCAGGCTTAGATAAGGTCTCTGTCTTCACGGGTTTTGTAAATTAATAGGGAAAGAGATGTGGATCCAAGTATCCTCAAGTCCTTGTAAAATCTCAGCAATGGTGACTGGTAGTTGAAGGGTGATTCACAGGTCTGATGGACTCCACTTGCTTCTGGTCATTCTGGGCCCAGCGAGACACATGTGTAGAAGTGTGTGACTGCTCTGAAGGTGACTTCACGTGACACTGTCTATTTTTCATAGGGCTCGGGAGTTTTTATTTGCACTTAATACATATTTAACATTGTTTGATGAGAAGATTCATCAGATAGAAAGTCCCCAATATGATATTCCTATCACAATAATACCTAAGACATTAACAAAAATTACTGTATTCTATCTGAAGAACATCTGGTTTGCTGGGATCATTCAGATTCAAATTGAAAGTGGACTAGAAATCTGCCAGGAAATCCCATATCCCTTCCTTCTTCATCTTCACCGGTAAGGGTCCACATGGCAAGTTTTTTTTGAAGACTTGGAGCAGTAGGTGATTGTGATGGCAATTAAATAACAGGGCAGCATAACTGAAAAACAATGACTTGGCACATTTAAAAAAATCCCTCGATTCTTTCCTTCCCTAGGCAATGTTTCTGCTCCCCCCACCCCAGCTCAGGACCTGTCATTTGCCCATAGTGTTAAATCCAGCCCTGCCTGCTGGGATGTCTTTTAACAGCTGTCTCCTTCTGTTGAAGATTATGGGTCTTACTGAAGAGAAAATAAAAGGACCCCATTATCAAAGAAAATCTGGGGAGCTGTGGTTCAAGTTGAACTGGATTTTTTTTTTAATTGCAGGCATCCTTTTGATGCTCCTACATATTGCAGATTTCTAACAGAAATTCTAAAGTTGTTTCGAGAATTAAATATTTCTCAGAAATTGTGGAATTTTTTTTGGCTTTGTTGATTGATTTTTAATTGTTGTGGTATAACTTGTAATGACTTTGTCCATATATAACGTTAACCCTGACTTCTAATGATTTGCACAATGAGACATTTTATTGTCTCGTGAGCAGAAGTCAGAGAGTTCATTCAGTGATATTATCAAGACCTCGATCTCCTCTCTTTGTCTCTGTCATCCTCAGCATTGATTTTATACCCAGCCTGGTCACAAGAGGGTTCAGAATTCGCGTCTATAATGGCATTATCCTTACGAATTGGAGAGGCCAATTCTTTGCAGGGCTTTGTCTGAGGAGAGAAGAGACTTGTTCCAGAATCTCCCAACAGACTGTTTCCCATATATCTTTGGCTAGAATGGGGTCTTAGTCTTACCCCTACCCTAATTAATACAGGGGAGATAGGTGAGCCGTCCCCTGAGCACCTGGCTCCTCCTGGGATAGGTGGATCCTTGAACAAAGATGAGGTTCTACTTAGAAGGAGGCTGGTGGAATCAGCGCTTCATAGATGGCTAGCAAGGCCCGTCGAAGAGACACATTGCAGTGGGCTGACCTGCGTCCCTCCCCACATTCACATGTTCAAGACCTAATCCTAATGTGATGGACTGCATTTGGGGATGGGGTCTTTTAGAGGCAGTTAGGGTTAAGTGAGGTCATACTGAGGTCATAAGGGGAAGGCTCTAATCAGATAAGACTAGTAATTTAAGAAGAAGAGGAAGAGAGCTGGAGTCCACACACCCAGGAAAAGCCATGTGAGGACACAGCAAGGACTGGGTGTCTGCAAACCAAGAAGAGTTCTCACCAGCAATGGACTCTGCTGGCCACTGACGGGGACTTCTAGTCTCCAGAACTGTGAGAAAGTACATCTCTGTGGTTTAAGCCACCTTGTCTAGTGTATTTTGTTATGGTAATGCTAAGTCAACTAATATATCATTGTGATAAGAAACATAATGATACAGAAGTTTCTAGAACAAATGAGGAAATGTTTTCCCTCCATGCCGAGTCCTTCCCTGGAGATGGCTGCTAAAACCAATTTGCTTTTTCTGTTAAATGCTCCCTGAATGGACCTGTATGTTCATGTGTCTACATATTTCATGTCACTGGTACATATACACTTTTCTGGCATTTCCTCTTTAATTGTTAACACTGAGACTTTACTCACTGTTAGGCAAGTTGGTTATCTTCACGCGACGAAATTCCTAGCCTGCCATGTTCTCCTCAAGGAAAGACATGCCATGGTGATGCGGCCTTTCTTCAAGCAGCTCAGTCTGAGGCCTTTGTGTGAAGTGGTTTCCTCACTCACCTGCACAGAGGATGTCTCCTGAGATGTGTCTTCAGCACAGACACTCCTGATCCCGCCAACTGGGAACTGCAGGCTCTCTCCTGCTGTCCTAAAAGAAGACTTAACTTCTGGAGGCTCTCATGACATTTGGCAGTGGCAGAAAGTAGCTGACTGGTGGTGTCCCAAGGTCATGAGAACATGGCCTCTGACCAGTGACCGTGTGCTGGATTCTTATCATCTGGGCTCTGTGTCAGAATGCTAACTTCCCACTCTAGGGGTCCACACACCTGTTTCTGTTTTGTGTGACCCTGTACTCTTAGGGACATTCTGACATTACTAACAGCTGACTTAGTCCATCTTGGATGAACCCGCCTTCAAGCTACGTGGCTTGACTAGAGTAAGCCTGACTCATGAATGTCCAGGCGGGATGCTGGCAACATAAAACCTTCAGGCCTCCCTGGAAGAGTTGAACTATTTGGCCTGATGTTTATATGGAAAGATATTTCTCATAATTGCTGTTATTTGAATCTGATTATATTTATTAACAAAATTGCTGCCAATGCCAGAAAACCACCCTCGGAAAGGGATTAAATCTGTGAGCCCATTTAACCCTGCCAATGGGATTGCTAACATCAGCACGGGTGACCCTCACAAGCCTGAGCTTGCATGCACAGCAGCGGCCCTCCCTGCGAGTGCTAAGGTAGTGTCGTGTGTCTCACACGCACACGATGACCTTCTCTTGGGGGCTGAGTTGATTTCCAGCAGAAAGACGGGGTTGTAAATCCGCTTCCCATCTGTGAGCTGTTAATTGTTAGACACAGATCTCCGTTTGTAAACCCAGTCGTTTGAAGGTCCAGATGCATTCAGGCTTTTGGAAGGTGTGTCCAACCATTTTATTTTTCATGTCTTCAGTTTTAAAGCCTCATTTTGGCCGGGATTCATAGTAGATGAAAGCACATATCGGGAGAGGGAAGGAAAAGGAACAAGAGTCGTTAAGTTGATGGATTGGAGACTTAAATTTTTCTTAATGAACTTTCTCTCTTGATTTTAAAAAAATTATAAGAGAAAATTTCCCAAGGCCACTTCATCGTCAGCCCCTCATTTGTGTCATCTACGGTGTTCTTCTAGATAAAGGTGACTGACAAATTGCCCAGATTTAAGACACGGGAAGCCAAGATAGTTCCCAGGTTTCTTTGTTTAAAGGTGTTTATTTTATAACACCTTTTAGTTCCATTATGTTGTTTTCCTAGAGTAATAGTCAAGCAATATTTTCATCAGCTGCCATCATGCTGTTGCTTCATAGAGTCACGGAATTTTTAAATGAGAAGAAAATAGTTTTATTCAAACTTCCATCCAAGCACTTTCAAATATAAAGTGCATGCGTGGTATGTAACTAGGTATATTAAGTATATATACTAGTACTACTAATTGAAATGATATATAGCCTGTTTCAATGCTCTATGTCATAAAAATACATGTCATTTATCACCAGCACACTCTACTTGGCTAAAATATTTTTAATGACATGGTTATTGTAGAATACTCCATCCTACAGTTCTTGTAGAAATGCACTGGACTGGTTATGGGTCAGGCAAGATACAGCTAAGATATTGGGGGAAGTCACTATTATGATGTTTTCTAAATCCTCCCCTCACTTCTCTATCAGTGCACCTTTACATCTTGGGAAGGCTGCCTTGGGTGGGATGCTCATTACAGCTTTCATTTGACCATCTTTCAGTCTCTTACTCTGGTTGACCTAACATGCACATGCCATCTCCTATGACCACATCTGAGATGTCTGGATGTCTGACCACTGAGTTGGAGCCACCTTTTCTAATCTTTCAGCCCACAGAGATGCTGTTGTCACACGTCATGACTCGGTGGGATGGCAGATCCTTCTCTCAACAGCAGTCCATGCTGTCTGTCATCACTGAGAAAGCTGAGCCCAGGGAACAAGAGATGGCAGCTGGTGCTGTCTTCCTCATCCCATGGGCACCCACAAAGACATCTCCTGGTTGGAGGTAGGAGAGGAAGGAGTAATGGAGAAGAGTAGCATTAGAGAACATTCGAGAATAGCTGGATTCCTACTTGCAAATGCATACCGTGCCCAACTCTCGAGCCACTTAATGGCTATGGCATCTTGTTTCGGGTAATGAAAATGAATTACTTCTTTCTGATGTCTGGAACTTCAGACTCTTAGTTTGGAAAGAATGACTGAAAATTCTTGGTCTCTTTTTTTGGCGATAGTCCTTAATGTTTGCTAAGAGAGAGAGAGGTTCACAAATCTTTGGGTGGGAATCCAGCAATCATGGCACGAATGGGAGGCATCCTTGAGGGTCTTGAGCATTTGGCCTGAAAGAAAACTGACTTAGGAATGGCCAGAAAGAAAGTCCCGGCCAGATCCACTGAGCACCCAGGTCTGTGCTTTGTGGGCAGAATCATAGATCAGCAGCATCAGGAGCACCTGAGAAGTCGACAAAAGTGCACTTTTGAGACTCCAGGCCAGGCCTCGTGAGTCAGGAATTCTGGGCATGAGGCCCAGCACCTGAGTTTCATCATCCTCCAGGGCCTCCATGCAGGCTGCAGGTGAGAATGACTGGTCGTGGTGATGGCCACTGATGGGCTCTCTCCTCCATGTCCTGCTAAGTCAGGCAGCCCCGTGAAGCTCTTACTGCACTCTACCCTGTCCTGAAAAGATCTAAACTTTCTTATGAACAGAGGTGATTCATCAGATCCAGTGACAAATGTGTTCGAGTCAAACACTTGCATAAGATATACCATTGTCATCATTTGATGAAACCCGGTGGCATGCAGTTCTGTCCCGATGCTGCGCGGCTGTCTTCACTCTTTCTGAAGCTTTCTGTTACCCCAGACAAATCTGCGTGGCCACTGAGCAGGGACCCCTTCTCCTTCTCAGTCCCTGCTTGACTTCATTACGTCTGTGTCCATGGATTTGCCTCTTCTGTGCACTGCAGATCAGGGGGAAGAATGATACGATATTTGTCGTTTACTGAATAACGTGTTTTAAAGGAAAAGTGAGGCCAGAATGAAAGTGAGCAGAGGCAGACAGGCGGGAAGAGAGAGGAGGAAGCAGCATTTTTTTTATGGATTTTAACGGCTCGTCTTTGTTGCTTCCCCTGGCCCCAGGGTGTGAACTGGGGTCCTTGGGGGTGTATGTGCCTGCTCTGTGCTACACAGAATGCAGAGTATCAGGCGTTCACTTTGGACTTGTTTCGAGACAGCTGGTGTCTCAGGCACTCAGCCCGCAGCTGGGGTGTAGACCACGTAAAGCCTGAGGACCCGAGTTCATGAGTCAGGGAGAACAGACATAAAACAGACAAAAGTGCTCCTTCCTCTTCCCTTCCTCTCCCTCCCTCTCTCCCTCCCTCCCTCCCTCCCTCTCTCCCTCCATCCCTCCCTCTCTCCCTCTCTTTCAAAAGAAAAGAGTAGGCTGTATCACATGTTCATTTAACATTCATTCAGAGAAATCGGCGAACCCTGATGCAGGAATGCTCCCACTGCTGTCATCTGGCCAGTGCTTGGTGACATTATTTTGCATATGCGCGTCATGATATACTGTATTCTTATTTCTGCAGACGTGTTATGTGTGGAACCACAGGCACGTGTCCGTATGTGCTGTACTCTGAGTAATTAAGGACACTCGGGGTGATTTTCCCCTTAAATGCCCACCGGAGTCACATTCCCTCCATGGAAGGAGACTCCCTGCGGGTGATCGCTGGTGGGCTCCGTCTGCTCTTCCCGGGCCCCATGGGTTCTAAAGCGCTTTGATCTGCGTCCCTGGTCCTGATTCTGCAGCCTGAGCATTTGGAAGTACTTGAGATTTCCCCTTTGCGACGTCACTGCTTCTGCCAAGCTGGAGCGTCGCGGCCCTCCCTGTGGGGTCGCAGTGCTGACCCCGGCTTCCCGCTCAGGGCTCAGGCAGCCGTCACGTTGTCACACTGCCTGCCAGTGTCCTGAACCACACCAGCCTGAGGTCTGCGCTTCAACTTTGCTTAGAAAGTCCCGTCACTGACGGTGGTGCCCACAGGTGACCTTGACAGCATCGGGACGCAGTTGGGAGGTGGAGGGTGTCTCGTCCTTTTCTTCTTTCTTTCTTTTCTTCTGGAGAAAAGTGTACAGGATCCATGCTAAACACTGGCTCTTGTCACCATATGTTCGTGGTTTTCTTTGCTTTCGCCACATGGGAGCCATGTCACTTTCCATATCTGTTTTCTCCCCTGTCCCTTGAAAAGGATTAGCTACATCCCTGTGTTATCTCTGGTAGCCCAGCTGTGTGTGTGCATATGCGCACATGTGCGTGTGCGCGCGCGTGTGTACATGTGGATACACTTGGATCCATCCTGCTCTTCCCTCCGCAGCCGGGCAGGAAGCCGATCGTACCAGATGGCGTTCGGGGTCTGTCCTCTGTGGGATCGTGTTCCAGCCTTGTGAAGATCCTCCTGCTTCGTCCACCTGTCACTTACCTAACTCTCTTCACCAGTTCCATTTTCTCCTGTGACCACAGTCCTCAGTTTATGGCCAACACTAGAGGAGGCCTCAGGTTAAATTCCAGGGCCACCTCCTTCCTGCCTGCTGACAGCTCCCTGCAGCTCCCTGCAGAGCCCAGTGGCGAGGGGTAAGCTTCCAGATGTGGGCTCAGACAGTCCCGCTTTCCAGCTCTGCTGCTTTTAACGGTACCGCCGGCAGGTCAGTGTACCTGTTTACTCCCTCCATCTGAAAAACGAGGACCCGTAAGTGAAATGGCTGAGTGCTCAAGAAATCTTGCTAGTTCTAGATCCAGACTCTGTCCACGTGGGGAAGCCAACTCTGCTGAACCCTGAAGAGCAATTGGAAGGGACCTGGCAGATGCACATGCTGATTCTGGGGCTGTAGCAGGGGTCAGGTGAGAGCTGACATTTGGGTGACTTGTATTTGTGTAGAGTTTTGAGTTTTTTCAGCAATATTTTCTAGTTTTCAATGTAAAAGTCTTGTATTTCCTCTGCTAAATTTATTACCCGGAATTTTATTCTCTTTGCTGCTATGATCAATGAGATGACTTTTTAGCATTTCATTTTTCAACTATTTATTGCTGGCATATAGAAATACCGGCTGGTTTTTTATTTTCATCTTTTGTCATTGCCACCTTGTGAAATTGTATTAGCTCTGAGAGTTTCTTTGTGGATGCTTTAAAACTTCTTCTCTACAAGACCAAGAGATCTGTATATCAAGGTAGCTTACTTCTTTTTCCCCAGCATGTGTGCTATTTACATTTTATTTTTAATGAGATAATCTTAGCAATGTATCAAGGCAACTTACAGACAGGGGTCTTTGGTACCAGAGCTGGGGACAGGACTTTGATGGAGCAAGGTCCACGCCACTGTCAAACCAAGGGGTCTCTCATACCCTTCCCTGACGTGTGTTGTCTTCCTCTCCCACATGGTTTGTTATCCTACAACTATCTCGGGAATCTAGGGATGAGCAAGGTCAAGTTTCCAGGAACCGGTTCTGGTTACTTGCCGGAAGGAGAGTAATCAGCGGTCAGAGGCCTTCAGCATCCACACTGGATTCAAGATGGAGAAGTTATTTGTTTCATTGACTCTGTGACATACTGATCCTATGACCTTGTCCCCGTCACCTGACCACTCAAGCTATACAGTTGCTATTTGAATGATGAAGAAATCGCACCACGATATGGTTGAGATTCCTTCTAGAACTGCTAAAAATAGGAGAATTTAAGAGCGGTCGATTAGAATCACATGTAGACTTCTGTCTCCACGCTGCTTCTCTCAGCTACCAGAACTTAGGCAGGTCTTACCCTTGAACTTATTGTTATGTGTGTAGACCAGGACGAGTATCTTCACCCTCCAGATTCCTGTGAAGTGTCACTGTGATGCGTAGTCGTATCTGTCTGAGACCGAGCACAGAGCGTTTCTAGGGAATCTTCAACAAGAGGTCGACGTTATTAAAGATGATTGTAACCGCTCTTAAATTTTATTTTAAAGTGAAAAAGTCAGTTGATGGTTGTAATCCTACAGCTTTTTTGCTAGATTATTAACGAGAAGCTATTACACATTTGCCAGTGGCTTAAGCTTAGCTTTTGTGAGGAGGAGAGTGGAAGCGATCTGTGACCGCCAGGATCTTCGCTGATACTCCGTCACGTTGTGAAAATGGATAGGACGGAAGTCCCTCCACTTTGCCTGTGGATGGCGTCGTGGTTCTCTGGAGGAGGGCGTTCTGTAAGAATTTATTAAATCATCCATTCAGTGATTAACAACTCAGAGAAAATCAATGGAGGAGGTTGTGTTGGCGTTTTATTTCCGACCCCACATGGTCCTCCCCTTGCCGTGGGATGATGGTGTAGCTTTAAGCTTGAAGAAAGTTTAACGTGAAAGTGCTATTTCCAAGAGATACGTGCACCCCCATGCTCACCGCGGCACTGTTCACAGCAGCCAGAGATGGATGGCGGATGACCAAGAAGGTGCCTGTACACACCACGGAGAAGACGAGAGATGAGCCAGCCTAGCTGTCCTCCAGCCCACCCTGGCTCACAACGCCAGACCGTCACCCACTCTTCCCTTCCCTTCGCCCTGCAGGATGCGCTGCTGTCACCCCTGTTCATTCTTCGCGCAGTTTTCCTCTCATTTCCATCTTGGCTGCTGTGCCTCCTGGATCAAAATAATTGAATGTTTTCGTATTATCTATAGAATTGAATTCTTTAGAATACTGAATGTGCTTTTCTTCTTCTCTGCTCAGCTCCCCGATGGACTGAACGTGGTTACTCTACTTTTCCCCCAATACTGGTTTTCTGTTTGAACTCTTTAGAGTATTCTTTGCCTCATGTCCAGTCCACTGTTGCCCTAAATACGCCCTTTGCTGCTCCACACAGTGATCCCTCGGTTCTGACCTAGAAGGAAATAAGTCTTATTACTCAGGAATCAGTCTTATCTCTTTGACGAGCAGGACACTTGTGCTGTGCTTCCTGCCATGTAGGGCTACTACTAAAATCCGTATTCGTCTGCTGTGCTCCCCTGCTGTTAGGTACTTTCTACAGGCTTGGGATCTGGGAGTCACCTTGAATCTTTATTCCAGCATCAAAGAATAACCTAGCCGTGTGGACGCAGCCCCTTAAGCCAATTGTTCTCAATTGGCCATGTGCGTGGGAATGACTGTTAGAATAAAGGTTCCGATTTGGCAGGCCAGAGCCTGCATTTCTGCTTGTCTCCCAGGAAAAGCTGCTGGGGAAGAACCATTCTGAGAAGCCAGACTATAAACCTCGCTGTCACCCAGCCGCTCCCGTCTTCCTCCTCGCCACTCACATCCTTCTAACTGGGCTGCCTGGAGCCTGCTCTGTCGCACCCGTCTGTCCCTCATGAAACAGTCATCGAACGGGTGGTCACCTGCTCGGTGAGCTCCCCCAAACAGAATCTCCCTGCAGGCCTGAGGTGCAGGCTCACCTGGAGACGGTCTGCGTGAGGACCGGGCTAGCACTTCGCCAGCTCTGTTCTCCTTCTCTCCCGATCCGTGGTTCCTTCTTCGCTGCTGAGTCCCCCGGTGAACTTGATGTGGCTACGCTAGTCTCCCCCAAACACTGGTTTCATTCGGGCCCCCCAAGCCAGGCCTGTGCACCGCAGCTCCTGGATTCTAGATTCCTGCCAGCGTGCTCCCTCCTGAATCCACTGGCGCCGAGCTGTGTGGGGTCACCAGAGTCAGAAAGCGAATCCCTGCAGTGTTGTGGCTCTTTTTTCACATTTATTTTGGCCTTTCTGGGCTCCCTAAGAATGATAGGCTCAGGTGGTCCTTTTTTTTTTTTTTAAATCAAAAAAGTTGCTGGGATTTTGATGAGGGTTTATATTGAATATGTTGATCCATTTGGGTACTATTTCCATGTTGACTAAGTTAAGATTTCTGATCCAAGAACATTTAGTATCTTTTCATTTATGTGGATCTTCTTTCATTTCTTTCTACAGGTTAAAAATAGTTTTTCTTGTACTCATCTTGTATCTTGCTAACATTTATTCCTAGTAGAAGTGCAATTGTGTCTTAATTTTATGATTGGGTTACTCATTGCTATTGTCTGAAGTGCTGTCTAGAGATTTTTAAAATATTTATCTTATCTCTTACCACCAAAAAAAACCCAAAAAACAGTTGGAAGAGCGGGCTGGAAGAAGGTGAAAGCAGATGAGAGGAAAACAGGCCAGGGAGGAGGTGTGAAGGCATCCACCAGTCAACACCAGCTTCGTAAAACTTTATACCGGGGTCTTTGGTCTGACTGAGCCGGTCATCCCAGCCTTGCACCGACCGCACGGGGGTCTGCGACTTTCACAGTTACTGCAGGATCTGTCATGGGCATTTGGAAGCAACAATGTCTTCAGTGACTAATTTCAATTTTCTTTCCTCATTCATTCATTCATCATTTTTATTATTTTTGCCGCTAGCTCCATAGCTTGATATTAGAAAACAGACTGCAAAGAGGATTGTTTCTCATCGACGGGGCAGGGATGGGTCAGGCCACTGTAGGCTGGTGGATGGTTCCTGAGCACCTGAGGGCAGGTGAGGCTCAGCTATGCTATGGGATAGGCGCAGTGTACCAAATGAATTTCCAGGGTACTGGTATTTTCAGCTCACAGTGGCTTTATCTGGTGTAGCCCTGTCGTCGTAAGTTGGGGCAGATCTGTGCTTCTTCTTTAAAAAGAAAAGTCAATACAACTCTCCCTCCCAGAGTCTTTTTGTAGGGTCCTCAGAAGCTGGATGTTTTCCTCTGCCTGCTGGTGGGTCTTCGTATGTGCTTCCCAGGCTGGGGGCAGACAGCAGGTTCCCACAGACGTGCGCCAAAGGCATTTTGATTCTCATGTGAATTCCGTAACCTTTCCTGTCTCCCATCCCTGCAAAAGATTGTGAAATCCCTCCCCCTGGAAGACAACAAGGAATTTGGAAGAGAAATCAGAAATTGGCCCTTCCGCCCCCTAAGGAACCAGCCTGGCTTTCCAGCCTGTGGAAGTTTTCCAGGGCGTCCCCAGGGGCGTGAGCATTTCTAGAAGTTGACACTGTACTGCTTCTTCCCCTCCCTCCGCGTCCTACCCCTCCCGACCCATCCTCCAGAGACCCCGCATTCCAGGTATAAATCACAGGGCTGGCAAGAGCTCTGGCCTGGATGAGCAGCGGAGAAACGAGGAGCACCTCGTAACAAGGTGGTGAAAGGAGGGAGGCGAGAGGGGAGGGCGGGAGAATTTCAGCATCGAGGGGCCCCTGGAGGACCATTTGCAAGACAGACACCTCACACTTCGCTGTGAATTCTGCATTTATGCCTCTTTAATGGCTGGACTAAGATCAATACAATGCCTCTACCTACATAATAATGGGGCTGTGAGGTGGCAGCACCGCTCCAGGATCCATGGGCTGCCAGAAAGACCATGGAACATTGACTTTTTCACTTTTCTTTCTCTTTCCCCAGGGCGGCCACCGAAGTTCTGGCGGTCTTGCTGAAATCCAGTAAGCACCTCTTTTGAAAAGTGGTTCTTTCTTTCCCCTTTGAGTTCAGTGAAAGATATTCTGTCGTGACTCCTTTTGAACCTGAAAGGCAGCAGAGCCATTCCTGGATCTTGGTGGTGAGAACGGCCCCTCTCCGTGTGGGTGTGCGGCCCAGGCGCGTGCTGCGCCGTCTGCCGACCGCCTGGGGCTCCCTCCAGCATCTTGCGACGCCGCAGGACTGCGGGAACAGACCCCAGGTCCCAGTGGGGTTGTGCTCTGGAAGGACACGGGACTGGGACACGGGAGTCTTGTGTCTGGTTCCTCACTCAGCTCTCGACTCTCATTCTCAGGCCGGTGGGGTGTTGGGAGTTGCTTGGGCAGTGTGATGCCGATAACAAATTTATGTTAACATGTTGTCTCTTTTCTCAGTTACTTGAGTGATTGCAAAAGAATAGCTCTGGGGGTCTGAATAATTTGAGGATTTTTTTTTTTTCCCTTTTGCCTAGTAGACCTGGTCTTGTGACCCTGGGAATCAATTTCACGTGTGGAATATAATGGAAATCTCTGTGCCCTTGGGAGTGAGCAAGTCCTGGCTTTATGTTTCTATTTCTTCCCCTCCTCACCTCTTCATCTATTTTAATTTGGTACCTTGGAAACCGACTACTTCAATAGTGATATTTGTTTCTCTATAGGGAGCCCGAGGCCTCTGGGTAATAGGTGAACTTTAATAAAACTTATAAATAAATAAAAATAAAAATACTCTCCACCCCCTGTCCCCAACCACACATCTTTGTCAACTCTAAGCGCAGAGAAAGAGCCATGTCACACAGTGCTTTCCTTTGTAGACGGAAGGAAAAAACTGAAGCTGGAATTTAATACGTTTATTGGAACTTGAGACAATCACAGGTTTACCTGGAGCTCCGACCCGCAGGTAGAGCAGAGGGGCATGAGGGGTTGGGGGCGCGCCAGTTCATGAATCCCTGAGGTCAGAGGGGACTGGAATGTGTTACCTGCGGGTTTGGAGGAGAGTTTATCCCTAAGACTGGACTTGCCTCGGGTTTGGAGACTCTGTTCTCATGATGCACCTGCCCACTCAGTCGCTCTGAATCACAATGCCAGGTGTGAGGTGCACCGAGGTGAGGGGTCTTGGGATTTACACACACGGAGAATGGCTGCGAGGCCGGCCCATGGTGCTGGGCCTGGGGAAAGTGGCTTTCTCCTGTACCCTCCCAGCTCGGCCTTTGCAGTCGAGGCCTTGTTAGTCACGGGAAGATAGTCCTGAGAGATGAGAAAGGCTGAATTAACTTTTTACACACATGCACACACACGCACGCGTGTGCACACATATGCCTTTCTCAGCCCTGAAGCTTAGGATGTCTCGACATACAGCACATCTACCACGTGTAAAAATCCAAAAGTAGCCCCACACCAATTATTAGCTATTTGCACATGAAAGTGACCACGGACTCGGGAGAAGCCAGTCGCCAGTGCAGACGCAGTTTCCCCCAGGCCTGGAGCAGCCGGCAGGCTCTCCGCACACCAGTGTGCCAAAGTCAGCTCACAGCACCGGGAGCACCCGTTCCTCCCAGACAGCTGACCCAGGAGGGCCTCCTGTCCCAGCGTGACGGCACGGTGACGGTGGGCTGCCCACCCGTCTCCTCTGCAGCTTCGCAGGACAGCGCTGTCTTGCTAGGTCACGGCATCCCTGCAGCTACAAAGTAAGAAGCCTGAGATGAGCATCTGCGGCCTGAACGTTGCACTAAGTGAATTATTTCCAACATGCACGTGTATAAAAACATCAGCACCCCCACTCCTACCTGGAGACAGCACACGTGCCTGGAGCGAAGATCTGACGCTTGCAGCCATGATCGCTAATTATCTGCATAGCTTGTTCAGGCTCCGAGGGCCGCCGTCCTTCACGTCCGGAACAGGTTTACGGTCCCAGCAGCAGGCTGCAGAGGGTGCTTTGCTCATTCTGCTGAGCTGTCCGGACAGACTGGCGTCTGGTCTTCATTTCTTGAGAACACGAGAGAGCTAGGAGAGAGGCTCTCCAGTGCCCTTCCCACCGCTGCATTCTCACCTTGATGTTCGGCCAGGGCTTCCAGCCTTGACCGCTGCGTTCCGGACGGGGCACTTCCTGGCCATTAAGGCCTGTGCTGCGCAGTCAGGAGGCCGGGTGCCGTCTGGCCCGGGCTCCCCAGATGCGACAGCACCTGTGGATATAATGGCCAAAACTGTCCTGGAGACCGGCAGCGTCTCCTCGGAGGGCAGAAGCACTGACACAGACACACAGACACACACGCACACAGACACGCAGACACACACAGACACAGACACGCACACACACACAGACACACAGACACGCACACACACACAGACACACAGACACGCACACACACACAGGCACAGACACGCAGACACACACCCAGACGCCCAGACAGGCAGGTTTCACAGCAGGCGTCTGCAGACACCGCGCTGGCTTCTGTAGAAACCCCTCCCGCACAGCCGGCCTTAGCTTCCCTGCATCGGCCTCGCTCCAGTGGTTCCGAGGACCTGAATCGTCGCTGGTGCGGCGCCGTCTCAGCAGACAGACAGAAACTACGTGAGCTGGAGCACTGGAGCAAGCCGGGGCCCTTACCAGAGCTGCTCCCGCGTGGGGTAGGGTTCTGCCCACACGTCTGAGACCAGCAGGAAGAAGGCTGCTCAGACAGCACCGTCTCTGCTATGGACTCGGGGGGACCGCGGCCATCGTCCTCTGTGCCCGGGGGGCGTCTGGATGCGGGCAGTTCTGCCGCTGTAGACGGGGTTCTGGGGGGGACGAGTGTCATGCAGTTTTCCAGTTCTCTCTGCTGTCTCCGTGCACAGTGAGACCTGCCATGGAATGCCTGTCAGTTTGGGGTCCCAGATGAGTTCTTGTCAGCCGAACCCAAGTGCAGGGAGTCAGTTCCTGTCTGCAGTTCAAAGCCTCACCTCTGGCACCGGTCTCGGGAATGTGTGTGAATCTTTGGCTTCTAAAGGCACCCTCCTGCGCGGCTGCTCCTGGCCTTGCTGCTGCCTTGTCAGGCCGGAAGCGCCCACTGCAGTAGTAGCGCTGCATAATCGCATCACTAGAGGGGAGCCTGACCCAGGGACAGCGAGGGCAGAAGGACATTTGTCACCCAGTAGTCAGTGCTCCCGGGACAGTACCTGGCGTGGAGTCGGAGGCCAGCTAAGTTCTGCTACCCAGTGGCGCCCGAGACAGGCCCCCATTGTCAGGAGGAGCAGGATTGAGGGATGGGGAGACTGGGCACCTGTGCAGGTAACAAAGGGGAAGACAGGGAAGGAGTATCTTCTGGGGTGCTGCTTTTTGTTTGCTGCAGATCTCCCTCCATCAAGGAGCCACGGTGCAAGAAGCCAGCAGCGGGAGGGTTGGTGGCAGTCCCCGTCTCTTTCCTCTCCGCCCAGTAGCGTGCAGAATTGCCTTGAAATCCTAGGCCTTTATTATTATTATTATTATTATAATCGTCTCAGCAAATTAGGATTCATTAAATGAAAACTCCTGGCTCACACATGGGCTGGGGGCCAGGATGGTCTGGTACCAGGCTGTTGGCGGAATCGCTCCTCGCCTCTCAGCTCGCACGTGTGCAGCGCCCACTGAGATGTTCCTGCATTGAAAGTTTCGCCCTGTCTCATGCAAGAATCATTTAGCTTTTCATTTGTAACACTGAAATACGACTTTCATTAAGAAATAATCAGTGTTGATTGCAGGCATTTTTCTCTCTCCCATAAATCAAAAGAACGCAGTCTCCCTTGTCTGCCCTCTCTTACCTCTGTGTCGCCATCCTCCTCTCTCCGCCTCTCCCTAACTCTGTCTCAACATTCTCCCTTTCCTCACATTTTCTTCTCCTTCCATCTTTGCTCCTTCCCACTTGCCTTCCCTCTTTCACTCCCTAACCTCCTTCTATGAGTGTTAGGTGTCAAAGCAGCGTTGACCCGCCGCGGCCCTGGGAGGGAGCTTGGATGAGCATGTGATGGGGTTACCCTGGTCTGTACCAGCTGTGGCGATGAATCTTCTCAGAAAGCCTCGGGATGAACCTGGCTGCTCATTTCTTGCAACAGCAGGATACCTGAAACACCTTCTAGGTCAGGCCCTACATTTTAATGAGGGGCCGATGGGTCAGCTCCCCAGCTGAAGCAGGAACGCTTGGAGGAGTCTGGGAGTTGGCACGAGGAGGGTGCTGGGAATAGGAAAGCAGGTTGGCAGAGGCGGGGAGATGAGATGAGAGAGCTGGGCTGGGGAGATGCAGGAGTGCAGGTCCTTACTGACCTGTGTAGTCAGTGTGCTGGCTGCTGGCTGCTGGCTGCTGGCTCTGGGGACGACCCTTAGCCTGTGACTGTGGGAGTCAGGCAGGGGGCCTTCTCGTGCCCACAGCCCTGACAGTACAGACACCCTCATGCTCTCAGTGGGCGGCGACCGTGGTCTGGCCATCAGCAGTGGAGTGGCCGGAGGACGTGGTGACCAGACAGAGGCTCATCTGCAAAATGTCAAACAAGGAGCCCTTTCTGAACTGCTCCAGACTGAAGCTTTCGCAGGAATTCGAGGAGCCCTGATGAGTTCTCTGAAGGGCAGTCTGTGCTTTAGGGTGGTGGGCACTGGGACTCCTCTGATCCTGTGACCAGACCCTCAGGAGCAGAAGAGCAGCCCAGGCCTCACGGAACCCGCGCAGAGAGCCTCTGTCCCACGCGGCCTGGAAACGCCCTCCCGGCCGGTCAGACAAGTGCCACGCCCTGGGGTTCGGCCTCAGTTTCCAGAAGAGGGCCACGAGGTCCGACGAGAAGCGGAAAGGCCTTCAAAGCTTCTTAGTGCAGCGGAATTGTTGTTGTTGTTACTGGTGTTATTAATATTCACGGGGAGTTCAGAGCCCTGCCTGCTCCCATTGATGGTGAACTCAAGGTGACCTCTGAGAGTCACAAAAATGCGGGGCTCCAGAGAACCCCAGGGACTATAGATCTTTGAAAGCTCCTTGACATGTAACATTGTATAAATTTAAGGTGCGTAACATTTATATATTGTAATATAATTGCCATTGTAGGGGTAATTTACTCCTCGATCCTGTCACATAATTATTTCTTTTCAGCAGTTGGAATTATTAAGATCTAGTCTTACCAAGTCTGACGATTATAATATTGTTGTCTCTGTATATCCCAGAAAACTGTTGATCTTACCCAGCCCTCCTCATCTTCATGCAGGGAAAGTGAGGACCAGAGAAAGGAGGTGACCTGTCCACATCCCTGTGCCTTCGAGTATTTCCTGTCCACTACTTCTGGCTCCTTCTTTAGATTTTAGTGCAAATGTATCTCAGGGTTTTCTCCGGGAGCAGCCAGTCCTCGCCTCTGCCCAGCCTTAGTTTCCCTGTTAAATCCTCTGCTAATACTTGTAAGAACTAACCAGAGTATAGTCACTAGTCCCTGCATTTTTTCATAGATGTGTGCATTTTTATGTGTGCACATGTGTAGGTGTGTATTTTTCTTGTCGGAAGAGCTTCATGATATCTGGGTTCCTTGCCATGTCCCCCACACCTTGAGTTGGACAGTGCCCAGAAGAACGAATACATTTCTGTTAACTAAGGAAGAATTTCAATTTTCTGACTCAGATCTCTGACATTTGCTTTCGATATACCTTAGTGAGGTGGCCAATTCCCATTCCTGGAAAAAATCAAGTTGTGCTGTGATTCAAGACCTGGTGTGTCTTCTCTCACCATAACTTTAGTAGGGACATGAACGATCTGTGAATAATCTTGATGGATTTTTTCATTTGTCATGCTGGAATGGATTGCTGGGATTGACTTTGTAAGAATGCAGGGGGTGGTGGTTGTGGGGAGAGGAAGGAGAGAAGAGGGGGAGAGAGAGAGACAGAGAGAGAGGAAGGAGAGAGAGAGAGAGAGAGAGAGAGAGAGAGAGAGAGAGAGAGAGAGAGAGAGATCTGCTTCCATCACACTCCAGGCTGACAATGCCACAAATATCTCCCGCTAGAGAGTCCTTAATACGTCAGCTGTGAAAATACATTTAGCCAAGCAAGGAGGTATTATCATCCCCATTTTACAGGTACAGGCAGGAGGAACTGAGGCTTGGAAAGCTGAAGTGATGCATACAGCTTGTGGACTGCAGAGCTTGCTGCCTAGACCTGAGCCCTGTACTAGTCCCAGAAGCCATGAACTGGGGTCATTTTATTTAGCCCAGAGAAGACAGACCAAAAGCTGAAAGGAAACTGAATAAAAGCTTTAAATTATTAGAAGGATTTGGGGGGCAGGAGCCTCTGTCATTTAGTTTAGGAAAGAGCATGACATAGTCCCCTCCAGAGAAATATGACCCTGTTGGAGGGACCCCCAAACCAGCCGGCCTGTAGGAGGCGCTAGAGTCTCCGCTCTGAGGCTGATGAGTGATGCCCGAGGGAGAGGAAAGGGCGGGGACCAGAAGCGTGACGACTCCTATTATGCCACCATGTTCAACTGGCACATTACTTTTTATTCTTGACTCGAAGTTCAGTCCTCTCTGCCAAATGTCTTGTCTTTCTTCAAGAACATAAAATCTTAAACATTTAAGCTAAAAGGAGAATACCTGTCCCCTCTGCCCCTGTCCCCTGTCCCCCGTGTTGGACCCCACGGAGGGAGACCGGTCCAGGCGGAAGCACGTGCAGTCCCTCTTCCTGCCATGTGGTGGTGCTGTTCTTTCAGTTATCTCGGTCGTGCTCGTCCAGTATTTATTTTCAGCGAGTAATTTGTTTATCAGGAGGTTATTTTAATCTAATTTTTGGCCATATTTGCTATTCCACACTATCTGTGCTTTCCAGCATTGGCAGCTTGCATGTCTTGAAGGAAATTAGCTGAAGATGGTCTCGGAGGCATTTGCTCAGCCATTATTATTTAAGCGAGTGGGGAGGAGGCCGGGTGAGTGGAGAAGGGCTAGAAGAGCCGCAGGAGTGTGTCGCATTCCCAGGGGTGCTGGCAGGACAGCGGGGCCAGGGAGGGAGGGTGGCAGCTCCCCGGAGGGCGGACGCTGGTGAGAACAGCCGCAAAACCTGCGGTTACCTCTCCCTCTCCCACTGGCTAAGTATTTCCTGCGGGGTTTGCAGCGAGCCCACGACCAAGCAGGAAGGAGGGCGGGGAGTGGGAAGAGAATCACTGTTTATTAGAGTATGTCGATGCATAATGATCATGGCTATTAATTACCCAGCTCAGAACTTGCAGGCGCTTTGCATCTCATTTGCATACAAGGAGGGTGCGAGGGGAGATTAATGGTGTCCCCAAGGTCTCCCATTGGCTGTACGTAGAGCTGAGATTTAAACTCACTTGTAACTCTTTGCAAAGCAGAACATCTTCATATTTTGAAGATGATTCCACCCCACATGCCATCAGGTAGCCTGGACACTGTTGATTGCTGATATGACCTTAAATTAGTTCTTTGTCATTGCACTTGACTTCAGTTTGACTTTCTGAAAAGGGGGAGTGTTCTGCAGGATGAGTAGTTTGAGAATCCTGAAGTAGAAGAATCCTTTAAAAAATATATTTTTTAACATCTTAGGTGGAAATGGCACAACTAAAGCAGATGAAATAGGCGCAGCAGAGGGAGGCCTCAGTAAATGACAGTTTGGCCTTTCCATTGTCACCTCCCCTTTCCCAGCCTCTTGAGAGACACAGAATCTTCCATGAAGTTCCTAAGGGCCTGAAGGAATCAAGTTTGGAAACCTTTGGAAGAGAGATCCTCATGGGACATCTTCAGAGCTCAGTCTGTGGTTGGCGCTGACGGCGGGGCCATCATCTAAGAAGTTTGAAAGGGTGTTCGCTTTGACTGTGCAGTGGCCTTAAGCTTAGGCCAGTGGAGTTTGACTCAAAGAAAGAGTCAGATTGTCTCCAGCCCAAGTCAAGCAACTTTGGAGTCTCTTGAAATTAAGAGGTCTCATTAGACAACGAAACAGTCTCACTAAGTGAGGGAAGTTTGCTTCTAGGGGGGACCGTAATGGTGGGGAGTGGGCCGCCCACCCAGGTGGCCAGTGTGTCCAACTGTTCAGCAGAGCTGTGGGCGGTGCTGCTGCGTCAGTGACCAGTTCTCTCTTCTAGCTCCCTGTTTTCGGTCTGGCCTGGTTATCTTCCTGAAGGTTGGGGTCACAGGGCTCATTTGAGACAGCGTAAATGCATTCGAGGAGGCTCGGGGTCTTGTCTGGGGTGCTGTGTGTTTGCTAAAAGCTCATCGCTTTTACTCCCTGGACGGAGAGGCTCGGTGCCAGAGAGCGTTTGGAGGCGGTGCCCAGGCGGGCTGTCCTGAGCCCGTGCGTTCACAGGGCCACACTGGGCAGATTCGCAATGACTCCACGCTGCGATTTCCCCATAAAAAGCAGGGGACCGATGCCCTCCAAGGTCACTTATTAAGATTTAAGCGAGGTGACGCGTACATAGTATATTCTGTAAAGATCAGCTCTTGTCTCCTCACTGCCGCTTAGAAAGCTCTGGCAGCTTTAGGAATTGCTCGTGCGAAGGGAAAAGCCTGTTTAATATACACTCCGCTCCCTGCGTGTTGAATGGCAACTAGTTGATTTCCGTGTCAGTCTTCCTTCTAGAAGCTTCACCATAAAAGAAACAAGAAAATAAATGAACGCAGCAGACCTGGCCCCGTTCCGCCGTGTGTACTTACCTTATTTTCCTGGGAGTCAAGGGTTAACATTGGGACGGCAGAGCCCTGGGTGTTGGAGAGTCCAGAGCTTGTTTCATCCCAGCACAGTGACTGCCCGGCTGTGGGCTGACAAAGATAAAGTATCACAGCGGTGTGAGGAGATAGAGAGACAAACACCCGTGCTCGCTCGCAGGGGCTGGTGGTCTCCTCGCCACATTCAGGATGGATTGTATCCGATTATTTGTTTCTGTCAGGGCGGTAGTCGGGGGCTGCCTACAGAGTTCTGAGAATTACCATGTGAAAAGCCCCTTTTCATACATCATCTCATTGACTCTTCACTGTAATCCCACAGACAGGCCATATTTACCTGGTCCGTGGCACGGGTTAGCATGAGCCCTTTTCATCCAGAGGGAGCGTCTGGCCAGCTCTGGGGACTGTTTGCAGGGACGGGTGCTCCCAGCACCTCGTGGGTGGAGGCCAGGCCGCTGCTGCCTCTTACCCCCGGGAAACAACATCCGACTCCACATAGCAGCGGGCAGAGCTGAGGAACTGCTTCTTGGAGAAAACGCTGAGGCTCGCCCAGGTGGCTGACTTGCCCCGGATGGCGTAAACTGGACTTGGCATCTAGAACTGAAATCCATCTCTGTTGGATGACCAGAGGCTTTCAAAGCTTACTTTTTCAAAAAGGAAATAGAAGGGTTATTGCTTATTGTAAAACAGACTCTTTGCAGAGCGCTTTCTTGTGAACGGAGGACAGTGAAGCGTCTCTAAGGGCAGAGGGAGTTGGGCGCCCTGCTCAGCCTCTTCCTCAGCCCCTCCCTGAACTTCAGCGGCACATAGCACAGCAGACACTGTCCCTCTGCATGAGACGCGGGACCCCAGCCCCTGCCTGGACTTTTTTGGGCCCCTGCAGCCTCTGTGGGCTGTAGGAGGATGTTCTGGAACACAGAGGGACAGGAGACGCAGGCCCAGAGGCTGCTGCTGGCATCTCTGCATGTGTCCCAGCGGCTGCGCCACCACGAGCGATAGGAGCCAGGATGAGGAAGCACGAGGCTGGTGTGCTGCGACTCACAGAAGGTGCTGGCACAAGAGCAAAGGGCTGGAGCCCCAGCCTGGACGCCACATGCACCAGCCCCTGTGCACACAGGCGGGCGCGCAGCAGCGCCTTGCAGATTTGGTGTCCTGCGGTCTACCCAGCCTGGGTCACTCTGGCCAGAGCAGCAGTGCCAGCGCCAGACAGGTGCTCACAGATCAGCTGAGAGCAAGGCAGGTGGGACGGGTCCGTTTTCCCTTCCTGTGTACCCCGCCCGCCTCTGTCATGTCCCCTCTGATGAGCTAGCATGGAAGCAAGAAGTCAGGCAGGAGTTTTTCTACAGGGAAAGAGGGAACAGGGCTTCTCTGTCCAAGTGTGGGCTCCTTCTCCAGGAGTCTGGATTCCAAAGCCTGGATGGGTGGGAAAAGCTCCCGGAAAATTCAGGTCTCCACGAGGGCGATCATTCCCAAGGGCTTTCTTTAAAGATGCTGACAAGTAACAATGAAGAAGACGAGGAGGCCACAGCAGACCCAGTGCCCTGCGCATCTGTCCCTGCTGTCACGGGTGTCCCAGTGTGGGGGGCGCATGTTCAGTGCCTGCCCACAACTCCGGCTCCCCCCTCACTTTCCTCCCCGGCGTGTTGACTTCCAGATGTCTTCGTTACTTGCACTCTCCCACGTGCTGTGCTCGTGACGTGTGTGGATTTTGGGGGGAAGGGAGAGAGGGAGGGAGGAGCGTTTAATATTTATTTTCGTTTTGGCTTTTCACCCAAGCTCCGTGTCTCCAGCTTGGGTCCTTGACCCTCACATGTCTGCACCCCAGCCTTCTCAGTCACCTGAGCCACACGGGCGCGACTGATTTCTGCAGTGTTCTCTCTAGATCTCTGCATGCACGTCCCTCCTATCCGTCGATCTCGGGTCAAATGCCCCCATCAGAAGGTCCTCCCTGTCTGCCCTGCGTAAAGCAGCTGTCCCACCAGTCGCTCCAGGACCCGTTTGAGTCTCCTGCGCTCCTGGCACAGCCTCAGCTGCCTTGTTGACTTCCCTTTGCGCGTCTGCGGCCGGCGTCTGCGTCCCTCTGGCTCCTCCAGGGGTGCCAAGGCCCGAACAGCAGAGGCCTTTTCTGTCTTACTTCCTGCTGCACCTCAGAGCCCACAGCAGGGCCGGGCTCATCGTGGCTGCTCCGTAAATGCCTGCTGGTGACTTCCTGTTGGTGCCTTGCCTGAGGTGCTGGGCCTGGCTTCCCCGAGAGTGTTCTGTGCGCCTCTTGAAGGAAGGCCTGGCACCCACTCTCTTTGCACGGCTGTCACCTCCTGCTGGGAGCCCCCTCCCTGGACCCCCTCCCTGGAGAGTGCTTTCCAACTAGCATTCTTGAAAGCCAGTGATCTCCCCTCCAAGCCAAGAAGTCACTGACTCTTAGATGAACTGCCTTTATGTGCCGCTGGGAGTGCAAATGCGTCACCAGTTATAACGGAAACTCCATCATCAGTGAGAAGCACCTTAATTTGGAAAATGCGAAAATGTGAAAAAAAATCCCGCTTTAGAATCGAGGACATTCACGACGAGAGGGCTTTGCCCTTTGGTGCACAATCCTGACCTGTTGGGAGAGTCTTCTGGGGGCAGCTCTGCCTCCCAACACCCATTAGACACCACTCACTGTTACTCGTGGTAAAGGACAGGGGCAGCAGGAATGGAGATGAGCAGAGACAGGCAGACAGGAAGGGAGGGGCAAGAAGCCTTTGTTTATTTTATTTTATTTAGCTGTTCATCTTGGTTGTTTCTCCCAGCCCCAGGTCTTGACCCAGGGACCTTGGGATGTATGTGGACTGCACTTCTGTGGACTAAACTGTTAGGCCACCAGGCCCTCTCAGTACAAGAGGAGGGAGAGGCAGATGTGGATTCTGAGACTTTCCTGAGAAGGCAGGGGCTCCCGTCATTTGGGAATGTGTTGCTGGAAAGGTGCTAGCAGAAGCTGGTGATTAATAAGCAGTCGTCGAGTCTAGATTTAAAGCAGTGCCGCGAAGCGTATCCTTCTTGGCCCTATTTCCAGGGTTTAGGAAAAGCATCTTTAATTTGATAAAGGCACTCAGTGGGAAAGCAAGATTTGCCTGCAACCAAAATTTATTTCATAGGTGAGTTTACTGAAATGCGTCTCTTTTGCAAAGAGATAGACGCCTGCAAGCGAATTCAGGAGCCTCATCCGAGCTGAGCTCACGATAATGGTTACTGGTGACGTGGATTCAGAAGAGTGGTGGGCACTCCTCCCGTGTGAGTTGGCCGCTCCTATCACTGCCCAGGGAGATGGCGAGGGCTGGTGCCTCTTCCCCTGCACTCACATCTGGACCTCACTTCTGGGCGGGAACTATCAGCCAACATCTCCGGTGACCTGAGAATGGCAGGCCGTTTACTGGGTCTTCAAACCTTCTCTGTTTTGCTATGAAAAATCAGCCCTCCCATAATGTAGGGGCCTGGGAGGGAGCAGAGAAGATGGCAGTGGAGTGGGGGGCGCTGGGCCACGTTAAGTTTGACCAAAAGTCCCTCTCCTGGGGACCTGGAATACTGGCGTACCCTGGCTGGGTCTCCCCAAGCCTTTCAGAAACTTGCAAGAGGCTAGTTCTGTGGCTGTACCCTGAGGTCTTGATCTGGGCATCAAGCAGCAGATGAGCTTTGGGGAGAGCGGGGCGGGATGCCAGCTTTGGAGTCAGCGGCGGTGGGGTGCTTCCACCTGAACCCTGGAGATGATGATTTTAAATTCTTAGGACTTAAATGAGTTATTTAGCTTCTCTTGGCGTCTAGTCTTCACTGGCTAACGAAGGAAAACAATGCTTATCTTGAAGCACTTCCAGGAGATGAATGAGACTGAGATGAGCTCCGTGCTGAGCACATAGGAAACATTCAGTAAATACATATTCGGGAATTGGAACTGGTCACTTGTGTTTAGATAAGATGATTTTAGAAGGCTTGGTAAATAAACATCCGCCTTGTCCAGAATCACCTTCTAAATGAGCTCATTGAAAAGACCACCTACCAGGATGCCTGTTGCAAAGCAAGCAGAGTTAGGGACGTCCTTGCCGTGAGCTTCAGTACTGTCTCTGGAGGGGGCTTCCAGGTGGGAGAGTAGAGGGTGTGAGCGCTGGGCTTCACGTTGGATCTTCCACTGTGGGACTCCCATGGAGGTCGGGCAACGTTTATGACGTGGTGTCTCAGAATCGGAGGATACCGGCAAGTCACACAAAGTTCAGTAAGCTCGCTGAGTGGTCTTCTGTTCCAAGAAGGGGCCACTGTCCTGAAGGGGGGTGCTAAAGAGTTGCTGGTAATTCATATGAATGTATTTTCATAAAGACCCTGAAGCCGATCATAAAGTTATTGAAGCTTCATGGGCAAGAATGTCCTGGATTCATAGTCATATATGCTGTGTGACTGAGGACGATTTCCTTTCTTAGGAGTGCCAGGGGCCCCAAATCCATGGGTCTCTTCTTACCCAGGGATGGCTTGCCGAAAGCAAGGGTATTAACCATGTAGCTATGATCAGAGAGGCTCTGGAGGACCAACCCGTCTTCTAAACCAGCTTCGGCGTGAAGGGACCCAGTGGAGGCCCATTCTGACAGCGAGTGGAACTGTGAAGGTCTACATTAAAGACGTGATGAAGTGGGGTGCAGTCCTCAGTGCCTGGGTCTGGGCGTGTTTCAGGACAGCCAGACAGCAGTGTGAAACAGCCATTTTGGGGTGAGACGTCGGTGACATTCCATGGGTATTGAAGATCCCCAATTCTACATTTGACCAGTTAGGAACCTTGGGTGGTTCTCCCTGGGGTAAGGTGTGTCAAGTCTGGGCATTGTCCTTATGGGGAAGGGGCGGTCATTGATGGGGCACTTACGTGGTGTCCGGTGTGATGCTCCGTTTTTATTCTTTCAAATGGGCTCTTCAGGCAGATACGCTTTCATTGTCTTTATCTTTTTTTAATGTTGACTTAAATGTGTGTCGATGATGGAAATATACTTTAGAATGGCTAAGTAACTAGACCTAGACCAAGGTCACACCGCTAGTCAGTGGCGGAGTCAAAATGTAAGTCCACATCGTTGTGAGCGAGAGTCCTGTTTTCGCAGGAGCCTTTCAAAGAATTAGCTCAGATCCTGAGCGTTTGGTGTGGCCAGTGGTCTACAGATTATGTCGGGAGTGAAAACTGCAGGGCAGTCTAAATCAGACCCTGGCTCCATCAGCATCCCCTCCCTGTAAGTCCTATCCATCTATGGGCATTTTCCTGTCCTGCTTTTCTTATTTTACCTAAGTGTGAAAATCTGCTATGTCACTGTGGCTTGAAAACTTTTGCACTTCGGTGAAGAAATACTTGGGGGAAAAATAAGGATGTTGCTAGCTCACATTTCAGACAGAGTATGCTGCAAACAAGACCTCCGGAGCACATTACCAGGAGAGGCAGGTAGAAGCAGCAGGCACTAAGAGGATAACTTGGAAGCACGGACACAAGATCATGGCTCTGCCGGAGGAAACTGGAGGCTGCCAGGGGCAGGCTGAGGGAAGTAGGACAGAGATCCCTTGGAGGCAGGGTGGGGGCTGGGGTGAGTTATTAAAATGAAACACCCTCAGGTGGAGAGAAAAGAATCCCCTACCCTGTCAGTGGAATGTCAGTTAGTGAGATCTCTTTGGAAAACAGTATGAAGAGTCCTTAATACAAAAAATGAAGATAAAAAATGGAACTTCCATTGACCCAGCAGTCCCACTCCTGGGCACAGACCCAGAGATACAAAAGTTCTGATCAGAAAAAAATGTCTGCGCCTTGTGTTCACAGCAGCACAGTCCACAGCAGCCAAGACATGGAAACAACCCAAATGTCTATCGACAGCTGATGGAGGAAGAAGCAGTGGGTCTGGATACTCCATGGAATGCTATGCAGCTGCTAAAAAAGATGAAACTGTGCTTTTCCTACAACCTGGATGGAACTGCAGGGGATGATGCTAAGTGAAATAAGCCGGAAAGGAAAGAAGAGACGTATGGGATGGTTTCACTCATCTGTAGAACATAAAGAAACAAAACAGATGAGCAGACAAGCCTCGGGACACCACACTGGATATGGCGGGGCAGGAGGGCGAGGGAGGAAGGAGAGGGGGACGAGGTGAAGGTGTGATTCCATATAGCCATGTAAACAAAAGAAATCATAAAACAATTAAGTAAAAAGCACACACCCTCAGAACTCCTGCCTGCCCCATCCCCATCTCCCAACCAAACACCAATATACTTAGGACACATTTAAAAATAAAGCAAAAAAGAACTGGAACTTCTTCTCCCAGAAAACGGTGAGAAGGCATTTATGGAAAGAGACTCAGTGGAGCTGGTCTGTTTTGATGAGTTGGGGGGGGTCTCAAACCTCCTGCCCCCAAACCCTTAGAACTCATCCCAAATAGTATCTGAAACCCCCTACTTTCTCTGGGCTGCTTGCCCTCCCCCTCTGAAAAGCTGTGTTTCCCTCCTGAATTTTCTGGAAGTCCTGGGGGCTGCTGATACTGGACCCTCCCCTCCTCCTGCCCCTTCCCTGTTTGCTCTTCCTCCACTGGGCGAGTCCTCCTGTTGGATTTTAGATGTGTATTGACTTTTGCAAGCCACGCTCAGAGGAAGATTGACTGATGCGGGGCTGAGGAAGGGGTGAGGGGAAGGAGGTTTAGCTATTTGAGTTGTTAGTAAACATGAAATCTTGTTGAGGATTAACAGGAAATCATGAATAAAATCATTAGGATTTGATAAGGGATTTTTCTCGCAGACAATTAAAGATTTTTTCCCATCATCCCCCTCCCTCCCACCAGAAGAGCAATGGATGAAGGTCGTTAGGATAACGCATTCTGAACCTCTATACCCTCAAAATAGATAAAAGGCAGATGTCCTTAGCCTCCCCGCCCCCTGGGGCCTCTGTACAGTTTCTGCGTCTCCGGCATCGGCATCGCTCCAGCAGACGCTGTTTTCCTGTGATACCTTCTACATAATCCTCAATTTTCTCTTTAACATCAGATATTGCAGAGATTGGAACCTCATTTAGGCAGCAAAGAACTCTAGTGCTTTGTGGCCAGGACCAGCCAAGGAGAGAAATACTTTTGCTACAAAAGAATAATTCATTAAAAGAGGTAATGAAGGTGATTTAAACCTTCCACAAACACATCACTGGGTGAATAAAGCCCATCTTTCTCAGTTCAGGGTCACTGGTGAGTGAAATGTTGTAAAAAAGAAAATAAAAATAAATCCGACTGCTCAGATGGGTCGGGAATCTCAGTGGGTTCAACCAAGCCTGACTATTTAGAATTTGACAAACAGGTTGGGGGAAAAAAAAAAAAAAAGAATTCCATTACTATTATGAGAAAACTCTCTGGAATACAAGCATTGAATTACCATGTGTTTTTCTCCCCCTCATTCATGTGCGCTTACCTAGTCTCTGGGAAAAATCTGACTCTGCACAGAAATCATCTCATTCCAGCCGAGGGCATCTCACACACATTTGACCAGAAGCCTAAGTTGTTGTGTAAACCAGTGTGAATGCTTTGGATCTCAGGGGAATGCAGTGGCGAGGAGGCTGGGCTGACTCTGGGCATTTGTCCCCGAGAGCCAGCCAGCTCGCCCTGCACTGCGCCTCGACCCCAGGAAGCAAGCTGACCAGGCCTCCACCGGACATCTGAACCCTTGCACAGCTGTTCTCGAGCCCGGAGCCCGAGGGGTGACTGAAAGGTGACGCGTGGGGACCGTTGAGACAGGTGTCACAGCTCGTCTTCTCCCTGTGCTTCTGCAAAGAGAATTTCATTTATATCTTGGGACAAACGAAGACATCGATCACTTATCCCATAAGATGAGTCTCATGGAAAGTCTCAGCCAGGACCATTCAAACAGCAGCGAGGAATCGTGGTGTCGGAGGGGAAAGGACTAACGCACTCTCCTCCCCGTCAGAAGTGAGACAGCCCCATCAGCCTCCCTCTGGGGGTCTTCCCAGCTGTCTTCACTACTGGGCTGCTCAGTACCACAGAGCGTTCATCCTCAGTGGCCTTGACCATGAGGAATCCTTCCTTGGACAGAGCCAAAGCGTCGTTTCTCCATGAGTGGCCTCTATTCGCTTTACGGAGAAACACCCACCATATCTCCGCAGCGTGACAGGCTTTCAGATTTGATGTGTCTCTAAGATCTTTCCTGCCCAAGCAAACCTTATAATTTGCTCATCCCAAATGACAGCAGCTTCCATTGGCTGAGATTTAGGAAGGATGAAGGGAACTCTTTCTCTCCACTTTTACACGTTTTCTTAACTGTTTGAGAATAAGTTACAGACCTTTGCACACTCCACTAGCGAGCTTCCTCAAAACATGGCTGTTCTCTGACAGCACCACGTTTTATCAAAATCTAAACCTGTACACAGGTGCAGTGCTGTCCGTGGGCCTACAGCCCTTAATCAGATTTTACCAGTTGTCTCACTAATAATGCCTTTTGGAGCAAAAGAAAACAACATGTTTCTTGCCGTCAGGCCTGCATGATATTGGATTTATGCACCGTGTGTTGTCGTCTCTGAGCCCAGTTGCTCAGTTTTGCTTTTTGCTTGTGATGACTTTGACGTTTTTGGACATGCATAGCATGTTCCTCTTGGGGATTTGCTGACTTTCCTCCTGGTTACATCCAGGCTGTGCACTTGGGGCAAGAACCGCACAGAAGTGGGGCTGTCAGTCTTCTCCTGTCGGGCGACGTTGACTTTGGTCACTTGAGTGCGTGACCTCCAGTCGTCCCCACTGGAGGTCACCATGTGGGAGGCACGTGGGCCCCTCTGTGCGGCCGGCAGAGCCTGGCATTGACGTGGCCTCTCCCGTCGGTTTCAGAGTCGAACGGCCGCAGGGCAGTGAACAGAGGCTACGTCTCGGCCTTGCTGAGGCTGCACCACGACTGGCACAGTCACGACGCGGCCAACACCTCCTTGCTGACCCGCCGGGCGCTCCTGCTGTGCCTGGCGCACATCGGCAAGCTCCGGTCAGGCCGGGAGGCCTTCCGCGCCGCGCAGGGCATGGAAATCCTCTTCAGCACCACGCAGGTAACCGGCCCCGGGGCACCTGTGCGGGGCTGGCGCCTGGATGATTCATAAAGCACGGGCTTCGTGATCCATCTGCGCCAGGCCTGGGGAGGCTTCAGTGGGTTTCTGGCTGCCTGTTCTGGGCAGAGGTTCTGGGTTCACACCCTCATTCACCCAGTCACTCCTGCACTAACTGACTCCCGTTCAGACATATGTGTTAGACACACAGCCCGTGACACAAGGGTAAATGCTGACTCTGAAGCCAGGATACCTGGTTCAATTCCCGGTGCAGGCCTGCCGCTCTGACACTTTGGAATTGTCCACCGACTTCTCTGGACCTTACAGTTTGCTTTGTTTTTCTTCATAAAAATAATGGAAATAATATAACTCGGTGGTCGAGTGCATGGAACACACGCACGCAGACACCTGTGCTCACACAGACGCGGGCCGCCACGCCTGAGCTGCTTCACGAGTGCGAGCAGAGCTGGGCTTAGAGAGCGTCTCAGAGCGTCGTGGCGACTTGAGTGATGAGACCCTCGATCTCGCGGAGAAACATTCGAGCAAGAGTCTGACACTGTGGGTTCAGAGACTCCAGTGAGGAAGATCCTCTCCTACAGCTCCGTCAGCTCCATAAAGCAAGGGCCCACGTCCCCAGGGCCTCCCGGGTATGGGGAAGGTGTTCTGTTCCAGCAGCCGTGCCTCTGCGCAGGCACCGACTCCTGAGCTGAGCCCTGACCTGTGAAGGGGCCAGACACGCCACATGTGAGAGGCGCGTCCCTGGAAGAGGAGACGCGCTGGCCAGGGCTGTCCTCTGCTCCAGAGGATCACGTCATCACAGCTTCCTGGATGCGAAGCCGAAAACCCGCTCCTGAGTTTCTCTCGACTGGGGTGACGTAAGCGCCAGTGTGCAGGGCTCCTGACCCTCCACGAGTGACTCGAGGCCTCCCAAACCGCCATCGAGGGCTCACGCCCCTTGCCCCTGCGTGTTTCATGCAGCGTGTGCGTCGGCTCCTTTCTGGTTGGTTTCATGTCCGTCTCTTCATCAGATTCCTTGCTCCTCTCTGAACACCCTCCAATTTTTCTCGACATCCCAGGGAATGGGGAGTCAACAGTGAGAGTGCCTTTTCCAACCATGGTGTCAGTAGACTTTTCCCATTCAAAAAATAGCCTCTGCCCTGAACCGCTACATAACGCTGGGCCTGAAAACCAATATAATTTCCTGTCTGCCGTCAGCACGGGACTTTTCTCCATCATTATGGCTCTCGGACCTTCTCAGTCATGAAATAGCTGCATTTTACATTCTATTTCTCTGCACGAAGCAGGGCTTCGAGTTTTTCCGAGCCTCACCATGCCTTGTCAGCATGTGTCCCCCGAGTCTTGATGCTCTCACAGCCCCAGGGGAGCACCCAGGATTGCTGACACAAAGGCTCCCCTCTCTGTCTCCTGTGCATCGACCACTTCCTCGCTCTCTGTTCTGTGTTAAAAAAAATAACATGAAAAGAGCAATAAACGGAGAGGATGGTGACCCCAGAGGCACGTATCTGTGGTAGGAAGAGGGTGGAGAAAATGCCAAGTGACACCCTGAAGGGTCTGTGAACCTCAAGGCAGGGTCTTAGAAGCAGCTCCCTAGCAAGTCAATGAAGACCAGCCGCTCAAGCATGTTTGCACAAGCCCCAGGCTCCAGTTACTGTGGAGAGTGAAGTAGAAAGTGAGTGGAGGCAGAATATCACGCTGGGCACAGGTTTCCCTCACCTGCCTAGACTCCCAGCCCCTGGGGAAGAAAGACAAACATAGATGCCTTTGCAGCTGTGCTGGAGTTAGAGCTGTCGTTCCTCTCCCCTCTTCTCATTCCTCTCCCCTCCTCTTCCAGAGAGAACCATGAGTCTCAGGATGGCTAACAGGGGAAATGGGATGTTGTGATGTCATTTTAGGGGCTGTTTGCAAATTATGTTGTTGATGATAATGATGGTGGTGGTGATGATGAAATGATGGTGAGGCTAAGGATGCTAATGATGATGATGGTAATGATGATAGTGATGATGATGGGGATGGTGGTGATGATGGTGATGATGATGATGGTGGTGATGATGAGGATGGTGGTGATGTTGGTGGTGGTGATGATGATGATGGTGGTGATGATGGGGATGATGATGATGATGATTATGAAATGATAGTGATGACAAGGAGAAGGAAGAGAACAAGTTGGAGGAGGAGGAGGAAGAAGAGGAAGCATTCGTGTTGAGTAATTACTGTGGCCCAGAGCTGGCTTGGCAGTTTATAGATACTCTGATTTCAACATTTTAAGGGACTTGACACCAGTGGTCTCCCTCAAAAGTCCATGCCCCTGTCTGCTGCTCCAGCGGTTTGCGAGTTGAGCATGCGTCAGAGCCCCTAAAGGGCTCACTCAAACAGCTCACAGGGCAGCGGCCCCAGAATCTGACTCAGTCGGTCTGGGGTGAAGCCTGAGAACATGAATTTCAAACAGCTCCCTAGAGAGGCTGACCTGGTACCACATGGTGTAACTGCTGTCCTGCACTGTTTTTATGGGTATTTCTGGTGGAATCATAAGACTGCTGGGTACGAGAGTGACTGAGAGGGAACTATTTCTGAGTCCTTCAAGCAACGTGGCCATCACCTCATCATTGCGGTTCTGCTGAGACCACTCCTTGCTGTGTTTCTCTCTTGACCCCTCTGCCCCCAGTCCCTGCTCACACACTCCTGCCTAGAGCCTCTGCATGGTGCTTCAGTGGCCAAAGGCTCCATTGGCCCATCGTGTGGAGCAGCCACTGTGACCACATGGGGTCTTGTTGGAGCCTCGCATGGGCAGAAGGAAGGTCTAACAAGTCACCCCTACGTGGTGCCCGAAACAGCGTGGATCATACCAGTTTGGAGAAATGAGGTGTGCTCTGGGGCGCAGGGAAGGTCATGCAAGTCATGAACTTGGGTCCAAGACGCAGGGACGGGGCGGTGAAAACTGGAGAGATAAGTAATGACAGGTGGAACTGCTGCTGGAAAATCCCACTCTGATGTCAATGGTTGGTTGTTGGAAATGGTGACTTTAAGCAAAATGACTTTTAAGAAATGCAGGTCATTTGGGGCTCACTTGTATGGCTCAGGTGGCAGAGGCGGCTAAAGTGCTGACCGCGGATCTGGGTTCGGGACCTGGGTTTGGAGGTACCTTAAAAAAAAAGCACGTAGAGAAGCCTTTGGAGACTCAACTCCACCATCAAGGGAAACAAAGAGAAAAATAAACACTGGGATTACATCAAACTAGGGAGCTTCTTCACAACAAAAGAAAACATCACCAAAATCAAAAGGAAACCTACTAATTGGGAGAAGATACTTGTATTTGCTATTTCCAACAAAGGCCTAATATCTAAAATATACAAAGAACTCATAAAACTTAACAACAGAAGAACAGGCATCCAATCAAAAAATGGGAGGAGTGGTTGGAGAGAAACTTTTCTGAAGAGGATACACAAATGGCCAACAGACACATGAAATTATGTTCCTACTCTCTGGCCATCAGGAAATGCAAATCAAAACAACAATGAGATACACCTGAAAGACTGGCTATTATCTGAAAGTCTGGAAACAACAAATGCTGGCGAGGATGTGGAGAAAAGGGAGCACTTTTGCACTGTGGGTGGGAGTGCAAACTGGTGCAGCCCCTGTGGAGAGCAGTGTGGAGAGTCCTCAAAAAACTGAAGATGCAAATCCCATATGATCCCATCATTCCACTTCTGAGCATCTATCCAAAAGATACAGAAGCACCATCCACAGAGATGTGTGTGTCCCCGTGTTTATTGTGGCCATATTCATAATAGCTAAGAACTGGAAATTGCCTAAGTGCCCAACATCGGATGAATGGATGAAGAAGACGTGGTCCATATACACAGTGGAACACGACACAGGCCTTAGAAGAGAAGAAACCCTTTCATTTGAATCAACATGGATGGATCTAGAGGGAATGATGCTCAGTGAAACACATCAAAAGAAGAAAGATAAACACCAGATGACCTCACTCACAGGTGGAACGTGAACAGACAAAACAAAGGAACAGATGAAACATAACCAACCCTGAAACATTTGCAGCAGAACTGAGGTGACCAAAACAGAATGGGGCGGGCGGGGGCACATGGTGGTGGAGCCCCCTGGATGATGGGGAAGAACACCTGGTGATGTGGGGGGAGGCAGAGTGTGTGAACATATATCTGAAAAATGGGGAACCAATACACAGGAAATTATTTTAATGTGTAGAATAATTGTTACAATAAAAAATAAATGAAAAAACAAGTGGTTGTGTAAGACCTTGTCCTCCCCCCCTCAGGGATTTCTTTCATCAGCTGCATAACTAAATGACATTGAACCTGATGATGCTATTCCAGGACCATCTCAGTCACCAACCTCAGCACTGTTTTCATCCCACAGACCTGAGTTTCGAGATCCATTAAACTCATCTTTGCTCTGAAGGACCGTTGGGCAGCTTTGGGGAGGAGCGTTCAGAGGGCCAAGAGGAAGGAAGGAGGCTGAAGAGGGTGAGGAGTAGGACTGTAGGGAACCCGGCGGGGGGAGCCTCCTTAGAAGCAGATGCTGACCTCAAACCCGGGACCCCTTTGCCAGGACAGAGGCTCATTTTGCGATTGGGAGGACCATCAGGACTCTGCCTCTAGAGGCAGTGCTCTTCTAGGATTTGTGTTCAGCGTCTCGTGCAATTTTATGAGCAGAAAAACGCTGCTGAGTCTGCACCAGCCAGCACTCGGGAGGGTTTGCTAGCAGACAGCCACTGCGCCCACTTCAGCTCAGGTCCCACAGAGCCTGAGAGGGAGGTTCTGTCATTCCGTCTGCTTGGCAGATGAGGAACCAGCCCTGGGGGCTGTTTCAGTGCTCTGGCTCCAGAGTCTGTGCTCAGACTTCACCAGTGTGTCCTGGAAGGAGGGTTCTTCTTAGGTTCCCCAAGCTGTCTCCGAGGTGTTAACTGTGAAAGGAGTATTTTAAGTGCTCTAATGTTTTCCACGGGGCGGGTGCATGATTGAGGTGGTGCGATGCCCCATATTCTGAGACTTGTGTCCATAGCGACCCTCTTTCTCGGAGTCTTGACACCTTATGACACACAGCACACAGGCTGACCTTGCAGGGAGTCCGAGAGGGGGAACTTCCTTAAACTTTTGCACCCTGGAAACTTTCCGTGCTCCCAAGTCCTGGCTCTGCCTGGCACCTGACCGTTAACACTGGGTAAATGGTGACAAGTGGCGAAGACATTTCTACTAGTGTGGAAAGAAGGATCTTTAATTCATAAAGGTTTTCCCAGATGTAGCAGACACCAAATATATCATCAATCTAATGCCTTGATTTCTGCAGATTCCATACCCCCTCCTTCCTGAAATTCAGTAGACATGTGGCCCGGCCTATGAGGAGACTTGAATTCGCCTCCTCCTCCCCCTTCTCACCTGTGCCAAGCAAAACGCATGATCATCGTGACCACCTTGACTGTCGTCAGTGGCCCTGCCAGTGATAACGCAGACAGGACTGTGACACACTGGCTTCCGAAATGTTGGCAGTTTTTTGTTGGTAAAGGAGGGGCAGCAGGAGTGAAGGCAAGTGGGCAGTCAGCAGGAGAGAGGAGGCAGGGGCACTGCTTCGTTTTATTTAGTTGTTCGTCTTGGTCGTTTTCACCGAGCCCGGGCACACGACGCTGGGGCCTTGGTGTGTGGGGACGTGCCAGCCCCGACTCCACTGAGGCGCCATGTTGGCAGATTTGACCCCATTTCCTGGCTTGGTTTTGGCTCCATGTTTCCTAAGTCTGAAGCTAAGAACATGGTCTGCGATGAGCTGTCAGCCTCCCCTCTTCCTCCTCCACACGGATTCCGGCCTCTCTTTCCCAGCATTAATACTTCCCTCAAGTACTTGAAACCTGTGAGCAGTCCCGGGGTGAAACAACCACAACCAACTCATTTTCCACAGGCATCAGCTCCTGTCATTGAGGACACCGGACAGGTCCATTTGAGTGCATTTCAGATGACGTTCCTGATAACATGAAGACAATACCTGCTTTGGAAGTCAGATTAATTTTATTATGTTTTGGACTCATTCATTTACCTTGAATTTATGACTAAAATTGTATTAGATTGTTGTTCCCGGAATGCCCTGGTGGAGTTAGGGTTATGGCAGCTGTCTCTGAAGGAACGCAGTCCACTTACATCCCAAGGACCTGGGTTTGAGTCCCAGGTCCAGGGGCAGCAACCAATGTGAGCAACTAAAGAAAACTAAACTAAAATAAAATGCTTCCTCCTCCTTTCTCTGCCTACCTGCCTACTCACCTTCATTTCTGCCTGCATCTTTCCTTTAAAAAGAAATTATATTCTTTTGTGTGTAGCTATGGGTAATATAGGTCTGAAGACACCATCATCATAGTCTGTCCTGGGCCAGGTCCTCAGCATCCTGCATATCTATCGCTATGACTTAACCAGCCTCAGAACCTGCTGGAAACTCCTGAGAAATACTACACTGTGGGTATCTGCTAGTCAACTTTGTGTACCAAGTCAGGAGATGAAACAGTAAGAGACTGAAGAAAATCACTATGTTTTGGTCAAGCAGATACTGCGCTACTCCCAACTCTCTCAATTTGGTAAACTTGTTCTTACGTTTTTCAGCGAGTCTGAAAAGAAGAGTCTTGTCATGTTCCATCAGAATCAAAATGTTACATCTGCAAACCCAATTTTTCTTTGCTTTGGGAGGTACCAAGAGAGATCAGCACTGTAGGCTTTGAGAGGAGACATGTTATTTCGTTTAGGTACTTGGGATTTACTGAGTCTTTGCTTCTGGTTTTATATTTTATCTTTTTCCTTTATATTTTCCTCTGCAGACAACTGCCGAAAGAGAAAAGTTAGGCTTCCATTAATTCAGCTATGGGTTATCCAATTTAGGCAATAATTCGCGGTGACACATGAATGGTTGAAGGAGGATGCTCCCCTCTCCTCCTCAGCCCTTCTGGACCACGTCTTCTCTTGGGGGAAGCATCCCTTGGAAGACTTTTTAGGCCTCTTTGCAGATGAAATTCATTCCAGTAATGAGTGAGCTGTATAAGAGGAATAAAAATGCAGAGTATACACTGGAACAAAGCTGCCGTACATTAGACCCAACTCTGCATTGATATGTGCAAGTCAGACAGTCGATGTTAGGCTGTCTAGTGTTCACCTCTGTGTGCTGATCATCATCTGAACTGCTCTGCTAGCCAGTCCTGCCCTGGAGAGGACTCTGCACCGGATGTCCAATCTGACCTAAGCTCTTCTTTGTTCAGAGCTGTCTGGGTGACAGAAACCTGGAACCTGTGGTCTCCGTCATGCTGCAGGTCCTGAGACAGTGCTACCCAAAGAGTCCACTACCCTTGGTCACTACGAACAGTGCGTATGTCTTCTCGGTCCCTGGGAGCCCCCCGCTGGAACCTCCGTGCCTTCTGGCGGAAGGTTAGTACGTACCCATGCTGTACTTTGTCATGAGTTTTTGTGTCATGCAATATTTCAGGGGAAGGTGGATGAGTATCTACTTGGTCCTTTCACTGGTCAACCGTGATTCTCTAATAAGCTAATTAGAAATATGTCTGAAAAACCAAGTGTTTGATGCACTGGGTGAACGAACACCAAGCTCACTTGTTTGGTCCTTAGTCAGTGTGGCTGAGTGGTGGCTGTTGAATCTTATGTAGTCAACTCAGCTAGTGGAAAATAAATCTCTTCTTGATCCTTGGCTGAGTTCCTCCACAGTACTGACTTGTTTTTGATCTATTTTCCCTAAGGGTGAAATTGAAAAATAAACTTGGCTATTTACAACCCACCACTGGTCATATTCGAATATTTGAAAATATGAGACTTCAGTTTCAAAGATTTTGTTGTCAAAGATTCTAGTGGTTTTCAACCCCATTCTCTTTCTCTGGGGCAGATTTTCCAGAGCCATCTTGAGATGGCTCTGGAAAATCAAACAATGGCACTGGGCACTTTTTCAGGATCTTTGTTTTAAATAAGTTCATATCAAAATTAGGGCATCAATCCAAATGATGAGTTATAATGAATTCTGCTTGTATGCAGTCTCTAAACATTGGCAGTGTTAGTTGCATGAATACTTCAAAAGTGGGTGGAGGAAGCCAGAAAGTCATTCTATTACAGGTGTCACTTTAGTCTGCATTCATTTGCATGTCATGTGGGGCAATAATTTAAACTTCATGATCGATTGTGCGTGTATCATTATGCATCATGTGTTTGTGTGTATATGTGTGTGTGAGTGTGTGTGTGTGTGTGTGTGAGAGAGAGAGAGAGAGAGAGAGAGAGAGAGAGAGAGAGAGAGAGAGAGAGAGAGAGAGAGAGAGACTGTGGATTTAATCATGAGCCCCTAATTCAGGAGAGAAAACAGTACTAACCACTGCATGGTGAGAATACAAATTTAAGGCCAAGGAGAAGCCTCTCAAGTTCAACCTTTTCTCCATCCAGAGGACTTTGAAGATGATGGTGAAGATGACGTGGACAAGGACTCAGATTCTGAAGATGTGAAAGAAGTAGGTCCACCAGTCCTTGTGCTAGTAATGCTCACATTCATGGCCACAGAGAGACCATCACTCTCTATGTCCCGCTAGAGGACCTCCTTTCATATTTCTGCTACTGTCACTGGTTTCCAAGCCATCAACATCTTGGTAGACCCATTACAACATCTCATTGTAAAGTCAGATATTATCTGTAATGAACTATCACTGTTCCCCGCGGGGAGACCCTGGGTAGACTCTTAGTGAGTAGGGCTGGAATATTTAGTAAGTGTGATGATGTTCAGCCAGAGAGACTGTGGAAATCTTTTCTAGAAGATCTCACTTATCCCCAGAAGTCCCTGGCATCTTCCCACTCTGCACAAGCTCACAGCGCTGGAACTTTCCATTCACCCCCAGCTCCGCGTGAGCGGTGCTCCCTCCAGTGGTTTGGTGCACTCTCTGGAGAGCAGGGAAGTGTGCCTTCTGGTGACTATCCCATCAGAACCTAGGCTGCAGAGCAGAGATCTGATTTCCACAAAAGGTCAGAGAGCAATTGCTTTAGGCTGTATGGACCATACGGTCTCTGCAAACACCTGCTCACAGTTGGCTTGTAGCACAGAAGCTGCCGCAGACAGTAAGTAACTCAGAGAGCATGGCCGCGCTCTAATAAAGCTTTATTCACAAAGACAGACAGCGACGCATAGTTGGCTGACGGTTTTTCTAGAAAAGGGCTTCCCAACCTTGACGCTACTCGCAGGCATTTTTCTGGAGGGTCTTTGTGGTGGGGCTGTCCAGTGCCTGCACTCTAGGACATTTAGGGGCATCTCTGGTCACTAGATACTAGCCGTACCTGCCCTGTGTCCCCTGGTGATGGACCAGAATGATTCCAGGAATTTCCAGATGTTCCTGGGGGCAGGAGGGGGCCAGAGTCAGTCCTGGCTGAGAACCAGTGCTCTAGAGTAATGATGTTTTTGTGAGTTTGAGTCACTATTTCTGTTGGTGGATATGGATTTGGATAGGTCTTTTTAACTTACAGTTCCTTAATTGTGTGCCCGGTAAGACTGAGAAGTAAATTCTACCTTTTATGACAGTCCTGGAGATAACTGATGCGTTAAATTAAAAATCACTCTCTTTCTTCCTCCACATATCTATGATCCTTACTCCCTTCCTCAACACCCTTTGATTTTAAAGGAAATATGCAGGCAGGAATGCAGGCATGTAGGTAGGCAGGAAGAGAGAGGAGGAAAATGGGCTTTACTTTATTTTATTTAGTTGTTTGCACTGATTGCTTCCCCTTGGGCCCAGGAGTTGAACCTGGGAGTAGATGGCCTGCACTCCTTCGGAGGCGATTGTCCTAACCGCGGCTCCACCAGGGCATGCCCCTTCCTAGCTTCTCTTCTACCTGCCATCTATCTAGAGAGTCTGCTCTCCATCACAAAACTCACTCACCTTGCTGATGGTGGTAGCAGATATATGGGGATTACCTCTTAGCCAGGTCTCCAGGTTAAGACTGCTGCGGGCACGCTGATATTCTCAGCATTTTGTTGGTAAGTAGAACCCCTTCTGAAATCATCAGGAGCAAATTGGCTCTTTGCTGTGATTCGGTAGTGCAGGCTATGGGGTGCTTTCTGAATTATTTGAATAATACTGAGCTGCTGCAGTCATTCATCAATGCCACTTTTCCCTCCCTTCTTGCTTGCTCTTTGATAACTGAGTGTCTGATATGGAGCGTCGGTCGCCTCTGGTATCTGATGTGGAGGAACAAGACACGTGCCAGCCGCTGTCTGACTTCACACAACACGGGAGAGCGCTTTCCGACACTCTCCCCAGTCCCCGCTCTGCAGATAATAGACACTCGGGTGTATGGGAGGCCAAACAAATAAACAATCCCAGCTGGAAAAGGAGCACAAGACACATCAGTGATGGGCTGGAAGGATTTATCAAAAGCCTTCAATCCAAAGTGAGAGGATGGGAGTCGGTGTGTGGGCGTGAGTCCTACAGAAGCAGGAGCCTGGGGTCAGGCCTCGTCTCTGTGGAGAGACAACTGCAGGGATGGGGAGCCTGCAGCCTGGGCTTCCTTATACGCCAGCAGCATTTGCTGCAAGAGATATGGGCGAGAAGCCAGGAGCGTCTGTCTTGATACAGAACCGCCCCAGACCTCCAGCTGGTGACCCCAGACCTCTAACAGGGACCAGTCTCTAGAGTGACGCTCTCCGAAGGGTCTTGCTCATGGGAAGTTGGGTGCTGTGCTTTGAAAACTATCTCAACACAAGAGAAGAGAAACGTACAGCAGAGATTAGATGTTACCAGACTTTTGTTTCTCCATGAGAATAGCCTCTAGAGTTGGACAACCTCTGAAGAGGAGGAAACAGTGAATTCAAGCTCTCCTTCACGTATATATGTATATATGCATAGATTATGTATGTATATATATGTATGTAGTGTGTTTAAGTTTCTTATTTCTTTCAGGTACTTTGGATATGATCCAGGTGAGAGGCAGCAGATTAAGTTCTGGGAGATGGTTCTATGATATATAACCAAATTATACATGGTTTTCTTCTTCCAAGAGTTCCTAGTCTAGCCATCTTGGAAATTGTCCTTATTAGAGTTCAAATAACCATCTTCAAAAGGGTAGTGAACTCAAGTCCAAGGCAAAAGTCAGTGTCTCAAGGACCCAGTCTGAGAAGGAGAGGACAGAAACCATCTGGCTGACTTGCGTCCCAGACTCCTGGAAGACCAAGGACGGTCTGGTTGCTGGGAGGATGCAGCAGCAGGTCACCGCTGCATAAATGTGAATGCTATTTGTAAGAAATGCAGGAGGAAATGAGACCCCCACCCCAAATGCTGGGAGAGTCAGAGACAAAGATCCAAATGTTCGAGGACCAGCACCGTGTCTGCTACGGTTCCAGTCCTAGACTGTGTGTGAATAAACGCGTGACACTGTGTCTAATAAGGGTTTATTGATAGAAGCAGGCAGTGGGCCACGCTTAGCCAACCTATGCTCTAAGGCTGAGCAGGTCACTGAGTGTAGAAGTTAGGTTGCATCTCCTGAGTTACCTGACACTCTACTCAAGACCCAGCTCTCCTGGTGGGGAGAGCGCTCCTAATGTCTGCATTTCCATTGATGTCCTCCTAGGTTACCACGGCAGAGCCTGCAGCAGAGCGGGTGTAGGAAGCCGGAGCTGGCAGATGAGACTGGAAGTGTAAGGGGGTCTCCATTACCAGCTTGCATTTGGGCCCGGTGTGCACTGTATTGAAAAATATCTTTAAACCAACCACCTGGGATCTATTTTTCTTTTCATTTAAACTTTTGAGGAAAAGCTCAGAAAATGGAGGGAATATTGAATTTTCTTTTTGCCTCTGGATCAGGGTTCTAGACATTTATTTTCCGCAATTATTTGATTTTAGAAAGAATAAGCCAGGCCTGCAAGACGGTCACTTCAGTTTTCTTTTTCCTTTTTCCGTTAAGAAAACTGAAATAGAGTCTGAAAACTTAGGACAGACTTTCATCCCCTATTTAATTTGGTAAACTTGATCCAGGAGAGACATGGGAAGGAGAAGAGACAGGACTGGTTGGTTCCTGGTGCCCTTTCTCTGTAAGATCCTATAACCCTTGAACAATCTAGGAATTGAGAGGGGAGTCACCGTCCTCATGAGACTAGTGAGAAATGATGATGTAGGAGGAGGAAAAAAGGGTCTGGTTTGCCCACCTCAGTGAATAAGAGAATGATGGCAGCTTACATGCACGGGGGGATAAAGCTGTCACAGGGTAAGGACGTACCAGCGCGTAAGCTCCCACATAGCACCTTCTCGAATCTTGACGCCTGAAGCTTCCTCTTGTGACCTGTGCTCCAGTCCCCCTGTTTCTGGAAGCACCCTGAAGCTGCTCCTTCTGCTGGTGGTCCTTGACCAAATCGTTACCTGGTTGGCTGCCGCTGTCCTTTAGATCCAGTCAAATGTCACCTCCTGAGCGAGGGTTTCTGAGATGGCCCCATCTCGGTTTCCATCACAGTCACATCGCCCGTGTCATCACTCTGCATCAGTGATCCCTGTTGGAAACACCCTGTTCACCGCTCACTCTCTGATCACTGCTCCTCCTCTCACCAGCAGGCAGACGCACGGGAGCCCAGACGGGCTCCATTGTCACTGACTCTTCAGTCCTGGGAGTGCGCTCTCAGAGCAGGTGCTCTTCGAGTGAGCGGGGAGCCTCAGACAGGAAAGGCAGACAGATGGCTAGGTATGGCGGTTACCTTCTGCCGGTGACAGTGGCGATGACACATTTTTATAATACCTGTCTACATACTTCACCTCATTCCATACAAATTATCATTTATTTATCACGAGGGCTGAAAAATACTGACATAAATGCGGAAACGCTTTTCCTTTTTAGTTTGAAAACAACCTCACTGTGTAAGGCTCCTGGACCCGACTTTCCAGTGTGAGTGTGTGGAGTCTTCCCACAGTGGCAGGCGAGCCTCAGACACTAGCAGAGTAGCCAAGACTTCAACCCAGTTTGGACACTCACCTGGAGGTGGCATCAGGTTCCACAGGTCCAGGGCTCAGTTCCCGAGACCACCCTTTATTTCAGACAGCAGTGACAAGCCTGGGTTGTTGCAGGTGCTCCTGACCCACTGGCTGCAGACTGGCGGTCAGACTTCAGCGCCAATGACTCCGTGCTTCTCTGATTGGCTTGAGAGCAGGGTTTCCAGAACACTCTCCCCAGGTTCAATTCATTGGTTAGAAGGACGCATAGAACGAAGAAGTCATCTAGTTAAGAAATCACCAGTTGAGTACAGAGGCTCTCACTCAGGACAACCGGCTGGAAGAGGTGATGAGGGCGCAGTGTTGGGGACAGACGTGGCGCTTCTGCACCCCCCAGGCTCGCTGTTCTCCCTTATGTCTCATCAGCGGAAGCTCAGCAAAGCCCCCTGTGGGCTTAGAGGCGCTTTCATGCTCGTACTCAGTACTAAGTTCACCTTAGTACTAACGCCTGCTTCTTCGGCCTGATTGATGAACTCATCAGCCACTGGCAATTGAAACCAATCTCCAACCTCTCTCTCTGCCAGAAATCCAGCTTTCTAATCAGGGCGGCTTCTCCTGGCCATCAGCCCCCGTCCTTAGGTGCTTTCCCAGAGTCATCTCATCCTCTAACAAGAGACAAATTTAACCCTCAACACTTAGGAGATTCCAAAGTTTTCAGGAGCAGTAAGTCAGGAACTGTGGACCAAGACCAGATATGTAAGAGCAACAGATTTTGGTTTTCCAAATGAGCAGATACACATGTTTCTTGTAAGTCACAATCCTGCAGTGTCTTTGCATTGGTTAGCACTATAGTTTGGAGGCAAAGAAACCTGGGGTTCTGAGGAAGCACAGAGCAGCCTGTACTGCTGCTTCGACGGGTGTCGTTTTGCTTGTAATGCTTTTTGAATATTCCACTGCAGGATGATGACTTGGAAACAGATGTGAACAAGCTGAGTCCTGCACCTGCTCTTGATCGACCTGAAGAGGAGCTGATGCAGTACCGGGCGATGTGTCTCGAGCTCTCCTGTGGCTTTGAGGTGGGACATGTGCCGGGGTTCACGATGGGTTCTTCGCAAAACCTGGGGAGCCAAACGGCTTTCCAGATGGAAAACGTTGCTCATCATTAGCAATATCGTCTGGGATCTTCCTGAAAGAGAAGCGGGAAGCTAAGCGAAAATGGGGAAACGGTGCTCATGGCAGGGGGCCTGCATGGGCCCTACAGCCCGACACCATCAGCTAGGGCAGAAGTCAGATGGAGGAGTGTGTCACCGCTCATCCCGGGGGACAAGCTGCCATGCCCCATGCACTGAAAAGACAAGTGACATTCTTGGTAATGTGTTGCTCCCTGATGTCAGTGAGGAAGTTGTAGTGTCTGCTTTCTGAAGCTGGTAAGCCTGAGTCCAGGGTTTCTTTGTTATAAACAAACATCCCATAGCAGTGACGTCCATCCAGCAGCTTGATGGCAGCTGGTGTATTCTTACCTCCAGCAAGATTGTCGATCTGTCTTTTGTGACCTCCAGGGTTTTCTTTTGACTCTTAATAGGCCCTGCGTTTGGCCACCTCTAAGGGTCCAAGTTAAGTCACCCATAGAAGGAAGGTCATATATTCTGTTTCTCTCCAGAAAACAGAAGGGGATCTGCAGGTCAAAGTTGCAGGGAAGGAGATTTCAATTCAGTGTAGGGAAGCCTTCTTTTAAACAAGCAGACTATTCCTCAAACGAGAGCCCTGACTTGGGGTGCAGTGAAGACCCTGTGATGAGGTTGTTCAACCAGATTGTGAGTTATTGGGGGTGCTGCAGAAGTCTTTCATGCACCATGTAGAATCGTTCCAGACCCACTCACAGCCCCTTCCAAACCTGAATTTCTGTGGCGCTGCCATCTGTTTGATTCTTGAGGCTTAGTCCTTCCTCAGCTGACTTTGTGAAAGGCGTCCAGGTTCCTGAGATCTATGCTGAGTTCTGTGCTCTGGGAGTGAAAACAGGGAGCAGAAGAAAACACTGACATTCTTTTTCCACCTTAAACCTGAAGGATCTGGAGTCCAAAGCTGGAAGGGCTTTCAACTTGGAAGAGACTCAGAATGCCGATCAGCACCACATTCCGACAGCTGCCTCCCCAAGGCAGCACTTCTGGAATAAGGACCAAAGCTCCCCAGGGCGGGAAAGAGAAGACGCCGGCCCGCCTTCCCTTCTGAGCATGGCGAAAGTTGGAAGGGCTTCTGTGCATCAGGCCTCCAAAAAGAGACGTCCATTCAGCCCAAGCCAGAGCACACCATCCAATGGTCCTGGGATAGGTCCTTCTGGAAGTGAAATCCCTGATATTCAGGCTTCTCTGGGAGAGTGTGTTTGGGGCACGGATGTAGGCTCCTGCTCAAGGACGAGAGCCTCCGCTCCCAGCTCTGCCAAAGGGGGAGCAGGCACCCCGACAATAGAAACGCTTCTGCAGACGCACCCCAAGCATATCCTCTCCCACGACCCCTATCTTTATATGGCCAAAGCCAGAAGAACCAGATCTGTGGCTGACTTCACGATGATGGCACTTCCTGACCTCTGGGGACACTGCCCGCCTGCCTCGGCCCAGTCCTTGTTGGAACGCAAGCATGGAGTGCAGAGGTGATGGGCTGCTCATTGGGGAGCTGTGTTTTGTTTCTAAGAAAGCTTTGGTAGGTGGAATGGAACAGGCAGATGGTTCTGCTCTCTCTGCAGGAACAGAAACGTCAGTCTGGGACATCACAGGGATTTGCCTTCCTACTGGGACATCTTAGAACTTAGCGGGGAGGTAGTGGCTTGCGTGCGTTTCCCCCAAAGGATGCCTTAGATGACTCTCTGCAGTTGTCTTATCCATGTCCATTGTAAAGCGCTACTACAGGGAAAGATAATGCTGTTTCTCCAAGACTGGGATTATTCCCCAAAGGAAGGATCTTAGAGAAAACAAATATGGAGCATTGGGGATCCTTTGTTGATTGCAAATTGGTATGGGATCTCTTGCCACTAAGAGGATGTGGGGTTCCTAGTGGATTGACTTGGAGACCAGTTTAGCTGTATTGCTGAGGACTGGATGGAAGGAACGTCCTCTCTAGGGAAGAAGCACTGGGTGAGAGATTCTCCCTTAAAGCAGGAGAGGGAGACTTGCCTTTGACTCCACATGGTGAGATTCAAACAAAAATTGCTGAAGCCAAGCAAAAAATTACTTTTCCCTGAAAAAAATAGTGAGGTGATCACTCAGTCAATGGACTACATACAACATGCAGACCAGAAAATTTCATTTGCTTGTTTCCACTTCATCTGCAGATTGATGGTGGATCCTAAGAGCTGACATCTCTGACCTCATCTCCCCATTGTAATTCCCGAGAGACAGAGAGACATTGCAGGGAGCAGACCCACAGCAGCACTCCTTTGGTCCAGACCTCAAGGCTGCCTCCCCTCCCCACTTCCACTGTCTCCCAAAGTCCGGGATTGGACATGCAGAGAGGGAATTTAGGACCCTTTCCTCCCTCCCTCCTTAAATCTCAGATACAGGTGTTTCTTAGATGAAAGAATGACCTTAGACCTTAGCCTTTTATAGCAGATCAAGCCCAAGGACTATCAAGGACACGAGTCCAAAGGCTTGTTGGTTCCTCCCTGACCTGTGGGTGTCAGTATGCTGGTCCCACTCAAAGTCATCTCCGTGCAAAGGACCCTCCTAGTCACCCAACCAGAAACGTGCAGAGCTCTGTAGCCTGGATGCCCTTGAGGAAGCTCCTTCAAGTCAAGAAATCTCTGATTAGCATCTGGGATCCTTACTTGTCCCACTGCTCATGGAAGTTCCATTTATTGATGAGAAGAGAAGGAAGGAGAGGTAGGGTTTTTTGCACCCTTTTGACTCAAGGTGGAGGCATTATTAAGTCTTTCTTTCATATTTCAGTGATGTGACTCTCAGATCCTTCCCAGGAGATCTTAGGATGAATGGGCAAGGAGAAATTGTCACCCCCTAAGTGTTTCCAATTTTCTGTTCCAGGATCAAGATTTTTGAAGATATCCGTAGGCTCATCCAGCCAAGCGATGTTATAAATAAAGTTGTCTTCAGTTTAGATGAGCCCTGGTAGGTGGTCCTGGGCATCCGTGGAACCGGGGGAGGAGTGGGCTGGGGTTTGGTTTCCCCTAGGAACGATGTGGGGATAGGACTGTTTTATGGGAGGCATCCACTCCTCTGACACGAGCATGATGAAAATGTGGGTTCCAGAGCCCTAAGAGAAACCTGACTTCTAAGAAATGTCAGACTCTGCCCGAGAACAGCATACAGCTCCTGTGTTCACACGTTTGTGATTTCATTACAGGCCTTTGCAGGATACTGCTGCCAACTGCTTGCAATTTGTCTCCAAGTTCGAGTCAGGGAATCTGCGCAAAGCCATCCAAGTGCGTGAGTAAGTGAGGACAGCGTCAGGGCTGGGTCCTGACACTCCCGGGAGCAGGTTGTGACAATCTCTCCCCTCATGTGGTCTCAGTGACCTCACATTGCCAGCTGAAAGTCAGCCCCGGTGAGGGTGTTAGCACCATGAGAACTGGCAATGAAGCTTTTTCTCGGGCAGTTGAGCATTTACCAGCTCACCGCTGACTGCCAGGCCTGAGTAGCTGGCGTGCCGTGTTCCAAATCACAGGCCCATATATCGGTGCAGAGCACTGTGGTTGGGCCATCGGCACTTCCGCTGTCGCCGGGCACATGGGGTGCCCTCCTCCTGTACCTTCTGTCTGTGCTGCCCACGGCTGCAGACTTGCGTGGCGAAGCCTGGGGTTCCCCACAGAGTGACAAGCCACCCCTCATTCTTAGGAACGCGCAGTGCCATGCCCGGTGCCGGAGTCTGCTCATGAGCCTGTGCTAAGAGAAAAGAATTTGCCAGATCACGAAAGTCTAGGGGCAACCACACTCAAAAGAAAGAAATCAGGCAAAAAGTGCCAGTGACAGAAGCAAATGCCGTCCTTGCATGTTCGAGTCCTTTCTGTTCTAGCAGTGTGGACTATTTCTGCCTCGTACCGAAAGGCAAGAGACATAATTCGTTGTCAGTGGGTGAGCTCTTCAGACAGCAGCCCAAGAATGGTTAATGGTGTGAGTCACAGGCAATTGCATCCCTTTCCAAGCAGGAGATTTGGAACGAGTTACCCAGTCCCCTGCCTTTACATCCTCCCCCACAAAATGGGGAGAATTGGGAGCGTGAGAGCAGCCATGTTGTGGGGACTTTTTGCTCATGAAATAACACCCATGAAGCCCTGGGATTGCCGCCTCGCAGGCATCACGAGCACTCACGCCTGCTGTCTTTTCCTCAGAGATGCCTGCTCACCGCCGCTTGAACTTAGACCTGAGGGTAGTGTGGGTCAGACCTGCTTCATCCGACGACTCAGTTTGGAAGTTTTGCTTTTTTAAGCGGAGGAGGCCAGTGACCGGGGGGTGGGACACATGAGAAACTTCAAGGAAACCCAGCAGGCGAATGAAAGCAGCTGAGGCTCTGGCGTTGAGGAAGGGAATGAATGACAGTAGCGGAAGATTCTTTCTGGCTTTCTGCTTCTGTTGCCAGTTCGGCGTCTGCCTCTTCTTGGGCTTCCTGCGTTTGCTGTGCCTTCTCTCCATGCACTTAGGAGAGGAGACCTAATGGGGGGACCCAGGAGAGGAGACCTAATGGGGGGACTCAGGAGAGGAGACCTAATGGGGGGACCCAGGAGAGGAGACCTAATGGGGGGACCCAGGAGAGGAGACCTAATGGGGGGACCCAGGAGAGGAGACCTAATGGGGGGACCCAGGAGAGGAGACCTAATGGGGGGACCCAGGAGAG
>RJWH01004809.1:0-42595 GCA_004363575.1 Solenodon paradoxus | reverse complement strand
GTCCGTGCAGACGTGTCTGCATGGCTGGCCCGCCGCCCACTCTCCAAAGGTACCTGCCTTGACGGGCTCCTAAGCCGTCAGCCGTGGTCAGGGTGAGAGTCCCACAGCAGAAGAAAACACAGAAACCGACTTCCAAGCAAGGGATTGTTAGGACTGTTTCTTAGAGAGCACACTCTGTGGGCACGGCAGCAAGTTGAGGGTCACACACTTTCCAGAAGGTTCTCGTGTCTGCTGCTCGCTGGGGTGCGTCCCTCCTTGTAACGAGCCCTGACGGAGTGGGCTGCTCGTGTGGCGACGAGAGGACGGGGCCACGTCCGGTAGCCTCCCTCTGGTCTGCCCCGTCTGACACAAAGCTCTCCCCTCCCTAGATCTCACCTACAGTGCCATTCGCAGGGATCTGGAGGGCGTGAACATGAGCAGATCAGAGAAAAAACGTTAACCTTTTAAATAAGCTGTGCAGTGCATGAGCAGGGAGCAGGACAGTAATATTTTTAAGAATAAAATGTTCTAGAATACCCTCACGGCTCAGGCACTGAGTTGGCAGCTAAGATGTGGGCCATGTGAAACCCAAGGACCCAAGTTCACGTGCTGGGTCTGGGGGCTGGACAACCAAAGCAAACCAATGCACACATGCTTGCTTAATACACATATGCATCCATGCATCCATACATGCTACGAGGTGCTTCCCCTCCTCTTCCTCCCTTCTTTAAAATATAATAAAATGTCCAATAATGATATTAAGTTGATATTTATTGCTAATTCTGTTGCTGAAACTAAAAAAAAACAACAAAAACTTGGAGTCACAGAGACAGAGAGAGAACACACTGGGGGACTGGAAACGTTGTCTATCTTGATCTTATTGTCAAACAGGGGCATCCAGATGAATTTATTTCCATTCCTTGAGTTGTACATTTACTGTTTGTGCGCTTAATTGCAGGAAAGCCATATTAATTACAAAGAGGGGGAAATGAACAAGCAACCCCTGCATTGCTGGCCGAATCCCTGCTCATTTCTCTGGGTGGTTGGTGTGTATTATATCGCTTCATCTTGCCCAGCAGCCCTGCGGGGTTAGGCGCTATTTGCATTTTCCACACGGGGAGACAGGGTCAAGCACAGCATCTCGCATCAAGGAGTGCTGGCCTGTTCAATCGGAAGTGACGGAGTGTTCTCTCTGATGCAACACACTTGCGTCTTTCAAGCTGTATCTGTATAGAAACTTGATTACAGCTCTCTCCTGACTCTTCTGGTATAAAGAAGCGAAACTGCTCCTCTCTCCACCTCTGGGTTTCTGTTGTCTGTGTCCAGCATGGTGAGACAAGGTTGATGAGTCTACCGACCAGCCACCCCAGATGCTGGGTCTCAGCTGTCCTCCAGAACTGGAGACGTGTGTGTCCTCAGTGTTGGAAGTCACCTTAAAGACTCAACCCTCCAATCTTGCTTCCGACTTTGCAGGTTTGAGTACGACCTGCTGGTGAATGCTGACGTGAACAGCGCCCAGCACCAGCAGTGGTTCTACTTCCAGGTGAGCGGCATGAGGGCCGCCACCCCTTACCGCTTCAACATCATCAACTGCGAGAAGCCCAACAGCCAGTTTAATTACGGTACGAGCTCTGGGGGCCACAGCGACCTTCTGGATGGCCCCAGGAATGGTGTCGCTCTGTGAGTGTTTGGATCATTCCCAGAGGCCCTCATTGGGTTCTCAAAGGCTTTGAAGTTGGGCTGACACCTTTGGGTGGCCAAGTATGGCCAGACAGTGGCCAACCTACCATGGAAGAGGAGGCTGGAAATTCTCACCCTGCCATGGGACACACATAACACCACAATTTCCTGACTCCCTTACCCCATCATGAACTTTTTGGGACCCACGAGTCCTCATTTATTTATTTTCTCCATCTCCTGAGTTCCACGGTAGCAGCTGCATTGACCTGTTTGTCCTGAGACAGGAGAAGAGCACAATCCAATTGAGCATTACTGATTGCTACTTTAAGAAAAGTCTGAAAAAAGTTTAAATTTTCCTGAAGATCTGTGGTCATTTTGGAGGAAAGATTCAAGGAACAAAGATGAACTAAGTGCCCATACTTATTTCAACCATTTCTGGGAGTAGGAATTTCTTCTTGTTATTGTGGCATATAGACTAATTTACTAAGTGATTGTGAGTAAAGAATAAATATTCCCAGATCTCTAGGTCCAAGCCCAGGATCTGGTTTCGGTTTTCTGTGGACTTAAATAGACTCTTAATGGTGTAGAAAGAAGGAACACCAATCTCTACTCCTGTATTCACTTTGTGAGACTTCACAAACATGGTGGCTTAAAGAAGACGCATTTATTCTCGTCTCGTTCTGGAACCCATGAATCCATAACCGTTTTCACTGCACTGAGGTGCTGGCAGGGCCACCCCTCTCTCTGGGGATTCTAAGGGAACCCCCTTTCCTTTCCATGTCCAGCCTTCAGAGCTACAGCTCTTGCATTCCTTGGTTCCGCCCTCCATTTCAAAGCCAGCAGCCTAGCGTCTTGCAGTCGCTCTGCTTTGTTCATGTTGCTTGTCACTCATACCTCTGTGGCCAAGCTTCCCTGTACCTCCTTCTTACGAGGACATTGGTGGTTGCATGCAGGACCCATCAGCATGGTCTCCCCATCTCAAGATGCTGAATTTAATCACATCTACAAAATGTCACTTTGCCCTTGGTGAATAGTCACAGGTTCCAGGGATTACGACTTGGATGTTTTGGGGGGCCGTTCTCAGCAGATTACACCTTTTTCCCTTATGTATTAAACTATCTCTATTTTGTGCAGGGATGCAGCCCATTCTGTACTCCGTGAAGGAAGCTGTCCTTGGCAGACCCACCTGGAGACGGATGGGCTATGAAATCTGTTACTACAGGTAAGTTAGAGTGCAGTTAGCTTCCTTTCCTCTGTTCTTTGATTCTCTCTCAATGTCCTGCTTCCCCAGGCTGATCCTCCAGACCTGACAAATCTGTGTGTATCTTCTCTTCTTGCTGCCCCTGTCCTAATGCCAATGCCCTGCCTTTTAGAAGCACGTTAAATGGAGCCCACAGTAGACCCCAAGAGATATATTTGGATTTTCTGAGAGATGATCCATCCTCATTGAAACACACCAACACCTTCAGACCCTGTTGTTGGGTATTAGAAGCAGCACAGATTCAGCTTTAGTGATTTACCTCTTTCCATTTGTCTCAGTGACAAAATGTCGAGATGCCCTAGTCTTCTCTTATCCATGCATACTCCAGCTTTCCAATTAAATGAGCATGGATATATGACAAATATTCTTAAGTAACTCTTCCTCCACAGCTAGATGATATTTTGGGGGAAAAAAAAGGAGGGAGAGTTTTCAAAATTTATCTTCAACCCTTGTTCAATAACCAGTTTCATCAATTTATCCCATAGCACTGTAATGAAATTTAAATTATCTATATCCTTTGATAAAAGAAATGGATTCCAGGCCACTGAATTGCTTATGTATGCATTTTCTTTGGAATGAAAATAAAATTCAAATTTATGAGAAATAAAAAGGATAGACTTTGTTAGGATAGGTAGAAAGTATATAATTATTAGGTCATTGATAGTCTCATAAAAACTGATAGACTAGGCCTTCTTTTATCAGATAAAGTATACCTTTCTGAGATTACAGGAAGCCCCTAAAAATCTATTATCAGACATCCTGAAGTTTAGAACCAAAAATTAAGGGGGACTGTGAGGACAGACACATTGGACGACAGGGAAGGTCAAGAATGGCATATGTATGATCAGACACAAAGGCAGAAGTCACAATAGCAATAAACACAGTTTACAACGCACAGAGCTGGGATGAGCAGCAGTTCATAATGAAAGAGCTGGCCATCTGCAGTCTTTGATCTATTAGGATATGGATCTGGGTAGCAATTTTATTATATTCTTTAGAATAACAAGATATTACAATTTCATTGGTTTTCCATTCACTTAACTGACTTTCTTCCTCATCCACTATGAGACTCTATATCTTTTTATGATCCCAAAAGTTTTAAACTAAAATCACCTCTAGGTGCTAAAGGTCAGAATACCAGGAAGAAACGAAAGAAAAGAAAGTCGACATTTGTGTCTTGGTGTGTGATGAATAACTTCTAGTGTCCTGTGAAAATGGTAGCCCTAAATAAATGTGATGGACCCAGCTGGCAGCCACTTGGATGTGGAAGTTAAGAGGTTGAGCAAACGTGACATCGAGCCTCCTCTCCCAGTGGGGCAGACCTCTCTCTGGAGGCCCTGCTCCTGGTGCTGGGGCGTAGAAGCTGGCTTCAGGGCCCTGAGCATCTGTTAAAAGGAGAAGAGAGAAATCCCAAGCCCAAAAGCATGGCTTTGGGTTAGGGAAAGCCTGTGTAAATGTTAATAGCTTTCAGATTCATTAACAAGACAATTGTTTTGTGATTAAAGAGCAATAGCGGGTAACATGAAAACCATGAATATATAATGCGATTCATTTATCATATTCTGGCCATGAACACAACAGGGATGAATGGATAAGATCACTGCATTGTATCATTGTTTGTTTTACAATTATGCACCACGTCTTGTTAACATATTTCCAATAATGTGATCTAAGAACAGGGGAGATAATATGTCTTTCTATTCAACCTCAGACCAGGACACCTCTCCCTTCTGCAGACGCCTTAGATGATACAATCTGTCTCTCTGTTTTTACCATCACAATCATTGTACTGATCTGCTTGCTAAAATTTGTTTCCTTCTTGCCTGGATTCTCTCTGGCGTATTAATTTGGGAGAATTTTACCTCTTTATTTCTTTCTCCCTAGCATGGTATCAGAAACTCAGGAGCCCTACTTGTCTTATACCGTTAAACCCCCAGATTGAGGGGCAAAGTCCTAAGCGGGTGACAGGGTGCCATGTCACCTGAGTGTATACACAGAAGGGTGAGAGAAGAAAGGATACTCACAGGGATGGGGCAGTCATTTCCTTCAAAGAGTGATGGCAGTGATGATCAGAAAAGGAGGCAGACTGATTTGTGAGTCTGATCACCCACCACTTAGAAAAGGGTCTCCAGACTCTTGATGAGATACATCTATGCAGGAACTTACAATATCTGTTCATAAGTGATTTTAATCATATCGATCTATCTGTCTATCTGTCTAGCTATCTGTCTGTCTGTCTGTCTATATCCCATTAGGAAACATACAGAAAGTTAAGAATATTTATTTATTTAATGATAATAGAGCAAAAACAAATGAAATAGAAACAACCAAAGAACCATGCAAAAGATCAATGACATCAGGAGCTGGTGCTTTGAAAAGATAAACAAAATTGATAGACCTTTGGCCTGACTCCCTAAGAGAAGAAAAAGATGGATTTTAAATGAGACAGAAGAGGAAACAAAAATTGCAACATCTACCTAAGTGTTACATTTTTGCTCTCTTGGTAACTCTGGGCCTCTGTACCCTTTGGGTATATTCCCGGAGAAAGTATTGTCATCAATAGTCTTTTGGGTAATTTTGAACAATTGAAGTTCACGTCCCAGATCTAATTAGACTGTTTTTTCACAAATTCAGACTCTCGAGGAGAAACTCATATTGAAAGCGGCCAGTCAGTCATGCCCATTCTTCCATTTTCTTGGTAATTTCTGCTTCCAGTGGAAGAGCATCGTCATTCTGTGGCTTCTGAGAAGAATTTCAGACAGAGAGTTATCCGTATTGCCAGGTTGAGTTTGATGTAGATAATTTGCTCCTAAGCCTCCTCTACTAGACCCCTGCACAGGTAAATACCTGCCAGAAGCTACGAGCAAAAGAATGAGGACAGTCGGGTTGTGATCTCCTCCCTCAGGAAACCGCCTAGGCAGCAATCTATAGTCCCCGATCTGACATGGGAAAACCAGGGGTGTGCAACGTGCTGTGTTTTTCATGTCCCTGCCCTGGGCGGCCACGGGGAAGCGTGCAGCTGATCGTTCTACTGTGAACTCGCTCGCTTTATAATTATTCATCACATGAGGTTGACCACATAACGGCAGCCATGTCCACCCCCTGTTAAGCCGTGGACAACTTCATTTCTTTCTCATTACCTGGATCATAACAGATTTAAGGAGAGTCTAATGTTCTCTTTCTGTGCTCCCTGGGTCATCTCGCTCCTCCCCCAGCACTCCTCCCTGGCTCCTCCCCGCTCCTGCAGACCACTAGGTCAGAAAATCAGAAGTGACCCTCAGGAGGCAGGGACACAAATGGGCAGGCTCATTTTTCTAGGCTGCTCATCCAGGAAGCAAGGACAGTTTGGGTTTCATCTTTATTTACTGCCCTGCGGTCTGCTTCTCCCTGGAAGGTACACAGCCTCACACCTTCTGGAATCCTCTCCCAGCTCGATCTGAAGTAATTTCGGAGCTGAAGGGCAGAGGGAGGGAGCTGGGTTCTCGGAGTGGCCGTGTAATACACCACGGCTGATCTCTTCTGACATTTATCTCCTCGTGAGAGGAGATGGAACAGCTCACTCATGAAGATGAATGTCATACAAGCGTTCTGCCATCGCGCGTCCTGCCCGGGGATCTCAGGAGGGAGATTTGGTGTGATAGAGAATATTAGAAACGCCGCAGACATGGGGAAGCCTGACGATTTGACCGCTCTGCCTTATTAGATCCCGTTAGGTGGAATGATGCCTCCTTGTTAAACAGAGTCGTCCTCACGTAAGATTATCCCTTTCCCTCGCTGTCTTGGCATTTGCTTATTTCACACACTCGCAGGGGAGAAATGACTTCCTAGCATATTTTAAGTACGAGTGGAAATAGATTGAGTTCATAACTATGCATTTGTGTACTTTTCTGTTTGCTTCGTTGAACCCTTTATGATTCTGAAAGTACAGATCCTTCCACAGACAAATGATTCAGAGAGTGGGAGGGCCTTTTAACTGTGGAATGACTGGTTCTGCTCATCCTAGTTTATCTTTGATCCAAGATGACTTTTTTTATCTAGCACTGGGTCATCTATTGACCCCAAATGACATTTCTATCCAACTCTGGGTCACTCTGTCCCACAGTGACCTCTCTATCCAGCCTGAGGTTATCTTTGACCCAAGATGACTTTTCTATCCAAACCAGGGCCATCTCACCCCAGGCAGCCTATCTAGATTTGGACTGAAAGCCTCCTTGGCTTCCACCTGGCTCCTTTCCCTGGAAGAGCGGATCAAGGAGAGAACGTTCTTAAACCAAAGCTCCTTCCACTCACTCATGGTGCCACCCTTAGCCATATCGCTATAAACTCTCTCAGTCTCAAGTTCCTTATCTCTCAAATAGGGGTAATGATGGTCTCTGGAGATTTTCTGAAGATTGAGTGGATGAAATAAAGCAGGTAGCAAGCGTAGATCAGTAGCACATAGTAGGTGGTCAGTGAGGGTCTGTCTCCGTCATTGGTTAGTAGAGACAGCTCTGTGACACCGACCAGCAGTGACCTAAAGAATCAGAGCTGTGGGTCATTTTACACTCCTGCTGTTATTTTAGACTCCAAGTTTATAGGCAGTCCTGGTTTATGAAGAAAAACAATTGGAATTTTACTTGCTAAAATCAGGCTAAAAGACCTCTGGTCCTTTTGTCTATTCCCAAGAGACAGGTAATATGAAAACAATTGGTTTTGAAGGAAGCCCTGACTAGAATTGAATCCTACTTATTTTCTTTGTTGCAGGAGTTGTTCAAAATACTTAGCCTGTGAACCTCACTTTCTCCATCTGTAAAGTCTGTGTAATAGCGCTTACCTTGAAAAGATGTCATTAGAATTAGAGGTATAATGTGCGCAGCTTCTGAGTGATTACTGCGGAGTCTTAGGTTCAGTTATTCTACCAGCTTTCACTGCTTAGCTAACCCTAACACGAGGACGCACAAATGAATACCAGTCCCTGCTGTGAGGTGTTAGCATGAGGGAGAGACACAGGGTGGCCAGAACTTGGTAAAAGGGTGGGTATCTGGCGGGGCGGGGAGGGGGTGTCCTGAGAGTGGAAAAACTTGAGTCTTGAAGGAAGAAGAAGGGTTGACTGAGTTATTGTCTTGTAATCATCCTCAATATATTCATGTTATAACCAGGGATACAAACGTGATTTGTTGATGGGAACTTCCTTTGTCAAAGACAAATGGAAGGGTAGCAAGTCTCACTTTAGACATGTAGCAAACCCTTCACTTAGAAGAAGGCAGACTTGGGAAAGTCGAAAGGGGAGTTTTGCTGGAGGGAGAGCCATCCTCTTGTGAGAGCCATCCTCTTGCCATCCAGCTACCCACAGCCACCGGGAGACACCAGACACCTGAGTATGACGTACTTCAGGCACTGTTAGAGTTTCCATCCCAAACTAGGGTTGTGACTGATCTCCTTGAGCTGACATGCTCCCTAAATGAGGTGATAGCCCGTTTTCTTAAATTCAGCAATCTGAAATTATCCTGGAGATGGCTGGCTTATGAGTCTGGCCCATGAGAATCTTTCCCACTGAGCTGTGTGCATGCGTGTGCGTGTGTGTCTGTTGTTATATGTGTGTATTTGTTGTATAGTTTTATGTGCTTATATGTCTGTGCATATGTATGGTTGTATGTGTATAGTTATGTGTGTAGGCGTAGGTGTGGATGTAGTGTGATAGGGGTGTTGGGACGTAGATTTTATTTAACCGAAATGATCATTTGCATTCCTTACACTCCCCTAAGTCATTAGGACCTGGGCCCGCAGACGCTCAAAACGAGACCTTCCCCATCTATGTCCCTCTCCAAGCCACAGTAGCTCTTCTCCCTGCTCCTCCGTGGCTGCATGGGGGGAGCGCTGAGTTTGCCTGAGAGCCCGACCTGCATGTGATGCCGGGGTTCTGCCTCATGCCGTGGGGAACCTGAGCAGAATCAAGACTCACGTCCCACAAGACCACCCCACCTGCCCTCTGCCACTCCCGTGAGAGCCCTGAGGAAAGTTCACGCTGCGTCTCCCCTGTTTGTGGGCAAAGAACTGGGGGACCATCAGGCACAGATGTGGTGTCTACCTGCCTTTACTGTGGTGTGTGTGTGTGTGAGTGCTCACGTATATGTTCCAGGGGAGGCTCTTCTGCATGTCAGTCGACTGTCACACCTTTGGCCCTTCGGCTCGTTTCACATTGGCTGGTCTCCCACTGCAGAGAGGTATTGTGGGTGCAGCCGGGGGCCACGCGGTGTGAGCCGTTAGCTGCGGCGCCAGAGACTGGACAGGAGCGTGTACGCGCTTGCGTGCTGTCCTGGCCCCACCTGCTTCTTTGCAGACTCTGATGACCAGAGTGGGGGCTCTGGAGGATGGCTGAACTCTAGGGAACCTGAAGAAAGGAGACCCCCTTAGGTATAAAGGACAGATGCCCCCTGGGAGGATGTGCTTTTAAAGTTTCTGGGTCTGTGGTCACAAAGGAAACAGTTCTCACTGACCTGCCACCGAGAAGCTGGGTGGGCTGGGCAGGCCCTCAGGGCTGACCTTGCCAGCAGGTGGTGCCATCCAAGACCCTGGCTCCCGGGTGTCCTGGGGCAGGAGCCCAGGCAGAAGTGTATCGGGACAGAGAGCAGGGGCGACAACCTCCCCTGATCCCACTCCTGGTTTTAGAACTAGTGAGACAGCAGATTTTCTGTTTCTCCTTGGTGCCCCTGTTTTTGTTTATTTGTTTGTTTGCTTGATTGTTCCCTGATCAGGTCAGACTGGCATGAAGGTAACAAAAAGACAGAAAAGAGTAATGTGTGTTTTTTTATATTTTACAAGAACAATGACCTGCTAATTGTCCCGTCTCCCCGCCCTTCCCCCAGCAGAACCCCATGGCTCATGGACAGTAAGCCCATGCTGTGAATGTGCACACAAGGGGTCCCACCCTTGGTGTCCCTGTGTGTTTTGCGGCCACATGTGGCCTTGATGAGAGTAGGTCTCAGAGAGCCTGGACAGCTGTCACTTCAGCCACAGGCAGAGCAGGCACCTAAAACGTGCGGGCAAGAGGCTGCTGGAACGTCCCGGGTGCAGCTAGCTTTGATGCAGCGCTCCAAAGTATCAGAACGGGGTGTCCTCTTCCGCAAGGGAAGCAGTGCTCTCAGCTGTAAGACGCTGAACCACACTTGGGGGACACATGCCCCTTTGGGAAGAAAGCCCTGGGTGGGGCCAGAACGAAGACCGAGGACGGTCAGATCTGGGCTCGAGTTTGCCAGTGGTCACTCTCCAGCCTCATGACCTCAGACACATGAGTTTTTCTCAGCTTTGCTTCTTCATCTTCACGGTGAGTTACTGCAAGGATGACATGAGATGACACAGGCCAAGTGTCAAGCTGGAGCCTGACTAGGGCAGCGACTGCTAGGAAACACACTTGGCAGGTGGAAAGGAAAGGATCAGCTCACTTTGTGAGATGTGGGGAGAGCCAGGTGTGGGTGGTAAAGTGTATTTCTGCGAGAGAACCCCAGTTCCCTCTCTTTTCCAGCTCAGTGATTCTCTAGCCTTCATCCCAGACACTGCAGGAGAGGCCGGGGCAGCTCCGTCACAGTTGGGAGACGAATGACCCAGCCTCTACGGCGCTGCTGTGGCTCCTGACGTCAGTGTGCATTCCTCTGCTTTTTCTAAGTCTCACCTGAGGGCTATGTCTAGGGAAGAGCATCCGTCATATGCAGAGGTGAGGGTGGGGTCCTCTGTGATGGTCTCCTGTCCGCTCCCTCATTCTCCCACCTTCTTGCTCTTGCAGAAATCACTACCGCCAGGGAGCAGCTGGCCCGGGGAAGAGCTATTACACCCTCACCTTTGCCGTCACCTTCCCGCACAGCGAGGACGTCTGCTACCTGGCCTATCACTACCCGTACACCTACTCGGCCCTCATGGTAACGCCTCTGCGCAGCATCGCCCGGCAGCGCTGAAGGGGGTCTGGGGCGGTCCTTGGACACCCTGGTGGGGGATAGGGGATGGGGCTTCCTCAGGGAGCCAGGGCTGGCTGACCCTGACACGGTGGCTTGGCTTTGCCCCATCGCCTTCCCTGGGCAAGCCCGGGGCCATGACAGTGGTGTTCGGAAGGCACAGGTGGTGTGTGGGTTGGGTGTATGAAGTGGCACGTCACTAGGGCGCTCTATTTTTTAAAAGTTTTTTTAATTGAAGTAACATCATTGCATGACCTTATATACGTTTCGGGTGGACTGCATTATAAGTCACCATCCGTATGTGCTCTATAACCTCGGTCATTAAAAGTCTAATCCCACCCTTCATCTTACAGTTCATTCCTCTTACCCAGCTTACCTTCCCACTTTCCCCTTCTCTCCTAGTAACCACTAGTTTAATCTTTTAGTCTAAAAGCTTATCTTTGTTTCATCTAGTTCATTCATACTTTTAGTTACCACATAAGAGTGAAATTATGTTTGTCTTTCTCGCTCACTATAATCCCCTCAAGCTCCATCCTTGTTCTAACAAATGACAGGGTGTCATCTTTTTGAGGGCTGTGTTGTATTCCGCAGTGTATCTGTTTCACATCTTCCTTTTCCATTCATCTGCCAACAGGCACTTATGTAGTTCCCAATTCTTGCCTGTTGTGAATAGCGCTGAGATGCAAATTTAAAGGCATTAATTCACTGATTGGAGCAGAGAGAAGGGAGATTATGAAACTTGAACAGACTCCTTGAATCCATGAGCAAGTGGTCACTTGGTTTTCTCAGAGGCTCCTGTGGCTGAGGGTTGGAGGCTTCTGGAAGAATCCAGGGTAGAGAAGAAGATTGGGAAAATCCAGCATGGACTCACCACAAATATGGACCATCATCCTCTTCTGAGTGGACTGTAGTGTCAGTCTGCCCAGGCTCCACGCTAGCGCTTCTCTGTCCTCTCAGGCTTTGCAAAGTGTTCATTAGACAAATGTGAGCAAACTGCATAAACCTTGCAGTTTTCTCTCATTAGAAAAAGTTGACAAACTCTCCCTTTCCCCCAGCTATTTCATGGCTATCCTGAGGATCAAAGAGCTAAAATATCATCTACAAAGCACTTTCATCCTCTATATTAATACAAAATGTTAGTAGCATATTTATAATAATTTGAGTCTATATGAGCGCCTCTATCAGCATCTTTATTTTCCGCCTGTGACAAGGAGTTGGCAGAGATAATAACCCAGAATGTCTTTCCCTTCAAAAGGGATGCTCAGGTATCAATGTTGCTCCATCGAGGAGACACATCTCACACCAGCCACTTGGCTGCTTCGTGAAAGTGCATCTGTCCTTTCCTCCACATGTCGTCTGGCCTAAAGAGAGAGTTTTTACTGTTTTCCAGATTGCAGAAGATACACAACTAGTATTATTTGTGTATCACACTTAGAGAGCTCGAGAAGTTATTCCAAGAAATGTGCATCCCAGGCTTTGCAATGACAAGCCATGTCGTTATAACACATATTGTCGCCTCGAGGGACCCAGAACAGGCAGGATTCATGATCCCCTCAACAGCTGTTTTCATTGTCTTGCCTGTGGAACATGCGTGCGAGAAGTGTGCGGGATTCTTACTGAAGGCAGATTTGCCTTTTCCTCTGGGGGGTGATCCCTGGTCCGGGACTCTGTTTCTTGCCCTCATTAGAAGGGCTCAGACCTCACTGAGAGTCTCAGTAGTGCTTAGCACACTTTAGAACTCAAAGCGGTTGGGGAATGGTCTCGTTCAACATTCTCCTGGAGCCACAGGAGCAGAAAGGCGAGAGCTCTCCCATGTAGCTACTGGCCAAGCGGGGAACAGAAGGCTGGCCTTTGACACGTATTCCTGGGCCTTTTCTACTTCCCGGTGGATGACAAGTAGAGCAAATGCAGAGTATTTCTGCTCTGGGCTCCCATCAGGGTCTCTCCCTGCCGTGACACACAGTAGCATAGAAACGCAGTCCCCTTCTGCAGGGATGTGTCATCAAGGTGTGTGCTTATGCATCTCTCAGGGTGCGTTCATGTCAGCCAGCCGTGGTTTTCATCCGCACGCTGTGCGCTCTGCGTGCAGTTCCAGCCGCAGGTCAGTGCTGTTCACCACACAGGGGCCCCTTCTTAACCCAAGACTTGCACCCCCCCACGGCTCTCTGATGTCAGAGCTCTCACCTCTGGGATCCACTTACCTTTTGTGCTTTGGTCAGAGGAGAGCACAGCGTCTAAAGCTTATAGTCAACAGACAGCTTTGGACCCACTGGGCAGTGGGGAGATAATTTTGTCTTGATGGGGGCAAAAAACACGGGGGAAGAGAACTCTCCCCGCACCTCCTCACCCCAGTCTTTTGGTCTCAGTCAGCAGGAAGGGGAGGCCTTGTTCACTGAAACTTAGTGACTTATGACTCAGTCTGTTGACTGAATCTCTTTCCACCAGATACGTTTCAGGGGAATTAACGCAACAGACAGGAAAAGGGATACCTTTTCCTTTCTTCTAAATGAGTCCAACAGAAGAAAGACAATTTGTCACTTGAAAGTAAAAATACTATATACTCAATTTCATGTTTTACCTTTCGAATAATGCATGGTCCCTGCTAGGTTTAACACAACAATTGACTCTGTGACTTCTCCTAAAAAGCCCTCCCTCCTGTCATACACAGAATGAGCACATTCTGCAATGCATACTAGTCATTTTTTTTTTGGACGTGTCCTTAGGAGAAAGTTTTCTTCCAAAATCAGTGATAAATTAAATGTGAATGATACCCCAAGGGCAGAATTAACTGTATGTTAACTTGGGGTTTATGCCAAGGGGTGGAAAATACATTTCTATGTGGAATTCACAATTTGTAAATCTCTTGTAATGGGGATCATGTGTAATGATTGCAGTCATTTTTATAGCAGAGGACATATATGTTGGATGTTTTTTAACATGAATGTAATTTTGCAACTTTAAACATGCTATTATTCTCGTAGAATATGAGAATTCGTATTTGGTTCTTTCGAATTGATATACTCCAGCTGCTTGCCAGGATCTCTGTCAGATAATTGTCTAAATGATAGTATTAAAATAAAACTAAATGGAAGAAATGCAATATTATTGCAATGAGGAAGCTAGCAAAAGGAGTTCTCTTTTAATCATCCACATAAGCGCTCAGGAAAGACCACGCTTGTTCGGTGTTGTTAGCAATATGTGTTAAAGAGTTTGGATGATTTGAATGGATTGCTCCTAGCCAGCTGGGAGTATTGGTTGAAATGGAGCCTCAAGAGAGGTTCTGACTGGACATTCTAGAGGGTAAATAAACGGGTTCTCACTGAGAACTTCTCGTGTGAGTTGGTGAGCGATAACAGGTGGTCGTAGGTCGAGTCTACGCACTGGGAGCCCTGAAGACTGTAAAGGGTAGAGCAGAGTTTTCATCAGGTGCCTACGGAAGCTACCACCCTTATCTTCAGAGGGAAAATGGAGAGGGATTTAGAGATCGAAAGGGATGGAAAGAATGACTTGGAATGCCATATGCAGAATCGCTTACAAAGGATGAAGAATAAATGAGTTTGAAATATCAAATGGGAAATGTTGACTTACATGTGATAGAGCCGAGATGCAGGAGCAAGACGTGCTTCAGTGCTGCCAGATAATCAATAGGCAGAACCTTCTCCTTGTGTGGGCGCCACCAAGGACGGGCGCCAGGAAGGGCACTGACGTCCCGGAGGTAACTTGGAAGACCATCCAGTGCAGTCAAGGCTTTGACCACAGGACCCCTGATTTCCGGAATCTCGTGAAAGATGGAGGACATGCTTTTTAGTGTCAGACCCATATGAACTGGAGTCTGGGGCTGTGTGTTTTCTCTTGCTCTGTCACCATGGGAAAACTACTTAAATACTCTCGGCCTCGCTTTTCTCATCTATGAAATTGGAACATAAAATCACGTGCCCCGTGGGTGTTTTTGAAATGACTTGGCACGTGGAAAATATAACCCAGTGCCTGTCTCCAGCTAACAGCACTACGGTACAACCACTAGAGAACTTACTCTGTTCATGATCATCATTTTCGCCTCTGGACTAACTGGAAAATACCCATTCTGAAATTTATAATACAGTTAAAATGATGTGGAAAGATCCAAAGAAGGGACTAAAACGAAAAAAAAGTACCACAGCTACTGATGGCCCTCTTAGGGGGCTTAATTATAATTTTTTTTTTCCTGACTTTCTATTTCCAAAGCATCAACAATATAACTTCGTCTATTTTTAATGGAAAAGGGATATTAAAACCATCTTTTCTTTCTAATCAGCAAATCTGCCAGTAGACAGCTAGAAGTCATCATTCCTCTCCCTCTCAGAGCCTGTTCAACTTCGGGAGAGGAGTGTTGGCAGACGGGGCTGTTGGAGCAAGCTCGTTGGAACCCGTGCGCTGTGTGTCTGTTGCTTTGATTTAGCTTTAAAGTGTCATTTGTTCTTCTCGTGATGAGACGCCTTCAATTCTCCGACGAGTGTATTTAAGGGACAACTGAGCAGGAGGCAGGACACAAAATAGGCCATCTCCTTAGGGATGAGCTGTCTTCTGAATCAGAGAGTGCAGCAGTTGAGGAGACGACAATAAGAAACAAAGGAGTTTCGAATGCACAGTATTTCCCTCTTATCGGTAACCATCGGGCACAGTACCCCGCTGAGGTTAGAGAAGGTCTTTCAGTCCTTGACAAAGTGGAGGGGACAGAAGGCTCCCATGGAGAGGCTAAGTGATCAGCCTGACACCTTTTGCGGGTGAGGAGGATTTTTTCTTAAGAAGGCAACTTCTCTGGGGGGCTCTGTAATGACCTCAGACTCGTTACCATCTTTAGAAAGAAGCCCACCCCTGTGGCTTCTGCAGGCCCGTAATTACAGTCAGCCCCTGACACTCGTATTCAGAAGCCACACTTCTCACAATGTCGCCTGCAGGGTCCAGTTAGACACAGCCTTTCTGGCCCTGACATGGGAACATTCACCTGCAGATCATCTTCAGGAAAACAGCACAGCTATCCTGGCAAAGGGAAGCCCAAGTGAAGTTTAGAGTGGATTCGCTTCTGATGTCTGCCGGATGACGGGACCTCCCAGCGTGAGGTGCTATCTGCTCAGTGGCAGGTGGAAGGGGCTGTCGATCCTCCAGGGGCGCGGGGAGACGGTTGCGTCAACAGTGAGAGCTCACAGAAAATGACCGGACGCCAGGAAACATTAGGCATTTGTCGAGTGACAACTTTAATGATCTCAGAAGCTGCAGCAGTGAAAAGCACAGAATAGATAACTCGTAGAAGGAAATTGTCCAGCCTGGCCCTCTCTGTGGACTGCTGGGGACCACATTAAGGACACTATTTGAAGGTCATGTTCAAGGGCAGAGTGATGCCTTTTTTGTTTGGACTCGTTTTCTCTTGGAGCTGCTTGTGCTTGATGACATCTGGGGACAAATCTGCCTCCATATGTTTTTTTCCTGTGCCTGATTTCTAAAAATCCAGGTTATTATTTTCTTAAGATTGGGCATTAGATACCAAGGAGCTATGGTCTGTTGTCTATAACTTTGTGACACAACAGAATGATGACCAGGGCTTCCCACCCCAGTAGGACCTGGTCCTCCTAATAAAATGGGAAACGAGCAACCTCACTGTCAGCAAAACTACGTGAAACCTCTCGCAAACAATTCGGGAAGGACAGTGCTTCCCAAAGCAGTTCTCATACCCCCTAGTCTCTAGTATCCTGAGCTCTTGAGAGAAGAAGGGTTTAATGGTTTTATAAATTCATGAAGCAGTGTGTGCTAGTTTTTCTTCTAATTATTCACAAGGCATATTAAAGAATAGAAAAAGCTCTGTAGTCCTGAGGCCGTGAAAATGGTTTTGCTTTATTAATTCCTTATGTTCCTAAGACTCTGGTGCTGAGTTCTGCACCCGCCCCATCTAATCCCTGTCCACGCCCCTGGATTTAGAAACATCCTGCAGCAAACATTTTGGGAAAAGCGACAGCAAAGAGTGTTGCATTCCCTGTTTGAGGACCTAGAATCTTGGTAAAGATTGTGAGGTGGCCCCCCGGTCCACAGTCCAGAATGAGCGTGATTGACGGCAGCTTCCATCCAAAAAGTCAGGAAAGGCATCAAAACCATCTGTTTCACCATCACAGAGACTAGCACCTAAACCCCGCACTGTCTTCACGCTCTTCGATAAAGACAGTGGCTCCCGTTTGCCAGGATGGCTGAACGAGGTGGTGCCATTGTGACGTGGAAGTCCATTCTCGTCTCGTGCCCGCCTCTGGGACAGCAGATGTCCGCTTCCCCTACCAGGGATCACATGACAGTGATCTAATGTATATTTTCTCTTTAATACATGAATTTCTCCCTTGAGCTTCGTTTAGAATTAAAAAAAAATTTCCTAGTGGTTTTATTCGTGCTGTTTTAAAAACCATTTTTCCTTAATTTCCTAATTTCATTGAATCGTCAGAGAATGTGGTTTGTTCAATTTCTGCTACTTTTTATTGAAAATTTGGTGCATTTTACAGCCTTTTTGCTCTTAGAATTTGTGTTACAGTTTCAGGGATAGATGAAGTGGGGGGAAAGGACATTCTCTGTGGAGACAAAGTTTGACATAAATCTCTACAAAATAGCATTCTGCAAATATGCTATCATTTCTGCACTATTGATTTATTCAGGACGGAGGTCCTATCTTAAAAGTCTCTGATTCTTCGTACAATTTCCCCTTTTCTGCCACTTTTGCATGTCTTCCAGTCTGTGTTATTTGATTCTTAAGATTTATGAGTTTTATATGTGCATTGTGAATTGTGCTATTTATCATAATAACATTTTTAAATCCCATTTAATGCACTGGGTCTTGAATATGATTTTGTCATATATTACTATTTCCACATCTCCTTTAATTTATGTTTGCATATCCTTTTAGTTTCAATATTTCTCTTTTAAAATATTTTACTGGAGACAAATAAAATAGATAATTTAAGCATGTCTTTTTTCCCCCCTCTCTCTTTCAAAGGACTTCTACTGTATAACACACAGTGGAGTTTTTTAAATAATCTGAATATTTTTGCCATTTAGTAAGCTGATTAATCTCTTTATATTTTTAGGCTTACTCAATTTTTAGAGTTGCTTTGTTTTAAAGAAAGAGAGGAAGGCATGGAGAAAAGGAAGAAGCATTTTTATTTACTTTATTCAGTTGTCCACCTTGGTTGTTCCCTGAGGCCCCAGGACATGAACCTACATCCCTGGGATGTATGTGGACTACACTGGCTGGACTTAACCACTGAGCCACCAGAACATGCCTTGTTATCTTGTTTTTGTTGTTTTACTGGCTCCATTGCTTTCCCTCCGTTCCTTCCTCCTGCCCTCCCTCCCTCCTCTCCTTCCTTATATTTCTTACACAGCATAGATCATAATTTCTTTGATTCTCCCCAGTTTTTATGATTCCAGTATGTCTCCCTTAGTTCTTAAAATATATGGTCTAACCTATATTTTTCCATCAACTAGAGCTGCTAGTATTGGGCATTTCTTATCTGACGGGCACCTTCACATACATTTGATTGCTAAATTATAGCTACCATGGAATGAGGTAGGTCTTGTTACTTTGATATACATTTGAATGAGGGAAAACGGAGTCACAGAGGGGTTAAGTAAAGAATTCACATAACTTTCCCAGATTCCACAGCCCAAATTTGAACCCCAGCAGTTGGATCCAAAGGCCTGACCTCTTAGCCATTCTGTTCAACTGCCTTGCCTTTTTCAAGAATTAAAATAATATTGCTCTGACCGTGTGAGTTGAGAAAGTAATATTTTGTCTTAATTTATTCCTCCCTTACATATCTCTTTGAAATTTCATTTTGGAAACAGATGGTGATATTAACATATGATAAAATGTATTTTCTCCTTGAAGAATTCTTTCGTATGTTTGTATAACGGAGTAACTGTCTTTAACAGTTGTTTGGACTTAAACTAGGTTGAACTGGACTTTATGACAGTCCTTTGATGCTGTCCTTTAGTTTGATTTGGGGGCAGCTGAAGTATGTCTTTTAAGTCTTTATTCTCAATAAAGTGGCTGCTTTTTAGGCTCTTGCATATCTGAGTACAGATGCTACATTTGTACATGAGCAAAAGCTTGGCTGGATATGGGTTTGTTGGATGATGGCCCTTTCTTCTTTCAAGCTAAGCAAGACTCCGTTTTCTCTGGCATGGAGCGCCGCAGTAGGAGATGTGACCCAAAAATGATTGTTTTTTGTTTCTTTATTTTTTTTGGTGTCTACATCCACACACAGAATAGACTCGCTTTATAAAATAACTGCTAGCTGTGGGGCGCAACCCCATTCATCTCCTTGAGGAATGGTGGAGCTGGCTCTCAACTGGCAAAAACACAGACCAGACTTTACCCAGGGCCAGAGCGACTCACCTCAGCGGGGACACGTGGCGCGACCCTCTCCCCGCACGGGTCTGAAAACTGGGGCGCAGAGATCTCGCAGGAAACGTTCCTCTGTCTACGGCATCCTAGGAAATCCTCTTTACCTTCAAATATTCCCTCTAACTTTTGAGGGTATGAATCCCCTTTCCATAATCTATTTTATGAACCTCTAATACTTATTTTATATGCTTCATGTTTGTTTCACCCACATAGCAGAACAATTACTTGTCAACATTCAAGGTGGCAATTTCCTGGGCCCCGCTCACGCCTGCCCGAGTGTGGCAAACACTTTCTACCTTCTGCTGGAAGGACAGGTTTAGTGCACCATCGTCGCAGGTGGGGCAGGTGCAGTTTCTCTCTCTGATTCCCGACGACACCGTGTTACTGTTGACAGAATGCAGTTGTTGGGAGGCCGTGGCTGAGCTTTCTGCTGACTAACCCTAAAACCAGTCACTAGTTTCAATGATATTGCAATTGTGTCTCTTTCTGTGTTTGAGGTGGGTGTTTATTTTTTTTAAAGAAAAGGCAGGAGTCAAGGCGAGTAGGCGGACAGGCAGGCAGGGAGAAGAGAAAGAAGCATTTTATTTTCATTTTTATTTGATTGTTCACACTGGTTGCTTCCCCCCCTGGACCCAGGACTCTCAAACTCAAGGGTATGTGGGTGGCGCTCCTTCAGAGGTGATTGACCCACCACTGCTCCACCAGGGCACCCCCTGAAGTGGGTGTTTAAATGGGGAAGCGAGGTGGGAAAAGTCAGTTGCTACCAGTTAGCACCTCCCTGGACCAGTGGTTTCTAGTTTCCTTCAATAAGTTCCTGCGGCTCCTCGCTGCTTCTGAAAGAGCGCGTGCGGCAAAGCTGTCTCCTGTTCTGAGGGGGTTCTGTCTTCCCCAAAACACACCCCTCGATGCCTCGGCAGTGGTCATGTGCTGTGCTGCTCTCTCATCTTTGGTGCAGCTTGAAAACAGATCTCTGTGAGGAAACATGCAGGAGGGACCGCCGACTGGTCAGCCTCTACAGCTTAGCTGAAGCAAGCCTTCAAACTAAGAGGAGTTAAATGAATGCAAGCTTCGTGCCACCTTCTGTTGCTGCTGTCCTAGAAATATCACTGATGTGGACTTGTGCATCCTCTCTGCTCCAGACTCACCTGGACATCCTGGAAAGAAGGGTTGACCCTGAGCAGGTCTATTTCCGCCAGGAGGTTCTCTGCCAGACCCTCGGAGGGAACGCCTGTCCACTGGTGACCATTACGGCCATGCCCGAGTCCAGCAGCGCTGACCACCTCGAGCAGTTCCGTGAGTAAACTGAGGCCCCACTGGGAGGCTTGGAGGGCAGGGGTGTCCCCCATCTCGGAGCCACTTACCCCACTGAGGTGGGAACCCCTTACCCCACTGAGGTGGGAACCCCATCAAGGTTGGAGACGTGTCTGTCTTCACAAGCGGACCCTAACTGCTCCGGGTGCGAACACAGGGTGGACATTAGTGTCCTTCTGCTGTGACGGGGAGGAACAATGAATTGTCGACTGCCTGGGGGATGGAACCACTTGCTGGAATTGAGAGCAGTTGACAGTCATGGTCACTTCCTCTCGGAAAACAGAACCAGGAGCCTGCCTCACATTTTCCAGCCTCGGGTCCAGGAGTTTTCCCACCATGCTCCCGGCCACGACGCTGTTCTCACAGTCAATCAAGGTTTGGAAAGGAAGGAAGTCGAGTGCTGTCTGGAGACTCCCCTGGACAAACTGACTCCATTTGGGTCTGAGGGGCTGAAGGTGTGGAGGCGGCTCCGGCCAAGAACTGTCAAAGCACACACACAACACACACACACACAAACACGCTTTTCATGTTGGAGCCCTGAGCATAAGTGTGACTTACCTGTAACCAACTAGCTTTTCAGGTTGGCTTCTGACATAATTTCAGGGCTCAGATGGGCAAGAAAAGCAAATGGAATGAGGAATGCACTGCCACGTTGAAAAGTTTGGGAGATGAAAGGATAGGACTGGGGAGTAAAAATCGAGCTAATTTATCCCCAGAAGAGGCAGCCTCATCTGACGAAGTGCTAACTGCACTCAGGTGACTCCTGGGTGGATGGGGCTGTCGTTTCTCACACCCCATCAGCGTCTGACAATAGACGCTTAACAGTCTGGCTAATCAGCAACTGATTATCCCGTCGTCGTAATAAATGAGGCCCTGAAATGCCTTAATGAATAATCAGGGCTTTTCCAGAAAATTCTCTTACGTGTTTTATGCATTTAAGAGCAATTTCTGTAGCAGTCACGGACTCGGCTGTGTGAGGAGCCCTGCTTGGAAGTGAGAGACAGTAACCCTTCCAGGGCCGCCCCTGGCGAACAGTGATTTATCGAAGAATGTGGATCTGCGCGCATCTGTGTCTGGGGGGTTCTGTTTCTGAAGAGAAGCGAAACAGAACCCCAATGTGTGCCCGTGATGCTGCTGGCTCTGCCTTTGCGTGGCTGGCTGTGTGGACATTGGGGCTTTTATCGACACACTAGCTGCAGAGATGTGACTGAGGGGACTAATGAGGTCCGTCTGCATAGGTGTGCTGGCCTGCACTCTTTAATGCTCCTCTGTCCCCGTCCGGAATTCTTAACCAAGTTTTGAACGAGGGATCCTGCATTTTCGTTTCCACCTGGCTCCTGCAATTTGTCGGGACACAGAGCTGGAAATACAAGGGCTGGTGCCTTCAGCTCCGAGTCAGGCAGGGAGAGTCCTAACCTGTTTTGCCTGCCCTCTGAAAACGTGATGGCTGTGTGACCGCTTGTCATGGTTTATAATGTGGGTCGATCTCAGGGCTCTCTAGGTCACAGAGGCGGTGAGTGGGACTTGGGGAAGTTAGATGAGACAGCGGTGATGGTGCCCGACTCCATCCCTGTTATTCTGATTCCAGAGTCCTCACACCACATGTGTGCTGACACCTGTCATGACACGTGTTCAGCATCCCCAGCAGGTCCCAACCTGTGAGCAGAAGGTCCCCCTCTCCTGGGTCTATGTCCTGGAATTAGTAGAAGCCAGCTTTGTTGTCGCTAAATTGATCACAAATACATGCATCGCTCTCTTCCTGCACATGATCGATGTTTTCCTAATGCGATGGAACTGTTCTCACCTAGGTGGTTTCGGGCATTGTGGTGGGAGCAAAGGGACGGTGGGGTTCACACCCCCGATCCCAGCGTGGAGCTGAGCTGCCGGGGCGTGGCCGGTGCTGTGCTGGGGACACCAGACCCGCTCCAGCAGAGCAGGCCCAGTGGTGCAGCCAACCTAGCAACAGAGACCAGTGCTGGGTTTCCTGAAGACAAAACCAGTGAGAGAGAAACTCTGTCTGGCCGCCCCCATGCAGTGCCTGCAAACCTGAAATGAAACACCTAGCTTTGAACCACAGAGTGGGGTGGATTGATTTAGGATGAGAAAATAGCAAATGCGCTAGAAGCTCAAGACTGTCCTGCCTCCAGGGTCCCCGAGAGTCAGTGTCACCTGCTCCTCCTCCCAGGGCCCCCCAGCTGCCCCTGGGGGTGGAGTTAGCTGTGCTTGGCTGGTTTCTGGTTCAGTGACTGCCGCCACCCTTAGAAGGAGACCTCTGTGCACTGAAAGACCATCTTTCAGTGAGGAGGTGAACTTCACTTTGGTCTTATTTAGAGACCCAGTTGTTGAGAGCAGGTTCAGGGGCCCAGGGAGAATGCCCCAACTCGACCTGTCTCCTGGTGATCTGGCCCCAAAGTCCCAGACCTGGAAACGATCGAGGATAGCTTGCTGATTGCTTTGAGCCCTTCCGAGGGTCTGGGCTCCAGAGACTCTTCTAGACAGATTTAATTGGTTTGACTTATTTTTCCAAAGCATTTTATTTGTAAACAGATACTATTCTGGAAACAGTTAGCCTGACAGTCTTGATAAATATATTTTCAGCTCAGGTTGGCCTGGCATTTCCTTTACCATGATTGTCCTCACCGTGTGTTTGGGAAGAGGCTCACTCCATATAATCCTTGAGATTTGAGTCCTCAGTGCCCGACGATTGGCAGGACTCTGAGAACAAAGTCACTCTCTGGCCTTTACGGTGGGACAGTGACTAGGGACGTTTTCTGAGAATGTGTCCATGAAACCATAAGAGAAGTGGGCTTGGGGAGAGACTGATGATAAAAGGGAGACTTAAAAATAGGCAAGTGGCTCATTCCAGTATCAGAGACACAGTGGGAGGAATCCCAGCCAGTGGGATTGCCAGCATCATCCAGGGAACCCAGGCCGATGGGGTTTTGCAGGGCCAGAGCGTGAGGAGGAGGGGGGAGAATCCAAGAGACTGAGACAAAGGCCCCCACGGGTTGGGGCCAAACCCTCCCATGAGCTGGCTTGGGAGTAGGTTTGTGGGGCAGGTCAGCCACAGAAATGGTCTCTCATGCTTTCAGAGACTAGAATTGGTTGATGGTGTCCAGAGAGAATTACCTTCAGCCTAGTTCAATCCTTTAAAGTGCTTGTGATAATAGGTGCGTTGCTTAGCAGACCTGTTGAATATGCAGCTTCCAGACAGGTCCCGGAGAATCTTGTCTTCTCAGCGTGCGGAGTGCGTGCTCTTCAGGAACGTGTGTGAGCATGTGGGACGTTCTTGGACGTGCATGGAGAGGAGATGCGATTTCAACAGACCTGGAGACCAACTCTGGGAAAATAAATCTTTGAGGCGGGAGGGAGAGCACTGTTTGCTCAACCCCAGTGCGTGCGTGTGGGGAACCCAGGAGGAGAGTGGTTTTCCCAGCTCGGCTGTTCGCTGAACCACCCCATGCTGCTCTCGCAGAAGTGCAGCCTGTGTGCAAGCAGCTGTCAGTCGTGGCTGCGGGGCCTCCCCGGGCATGGTGCCCTCTCCCCCTGCGGACGCAAGCTCGAGGCCGCCTGAAGGTAGATGAGGGGCCCGAGGCCACAGGGGCAGGAAGTGGCCACTCAAGGGGAGACCCAGGTCTCCACCCTACAGACCAGGGGATCCTCCTCCATCTGTCTCTGCCTCACCGAGACCTTTCCTGCAAGTGGCAACAGTGATACATGCAGCTGATGACACGCCACCGTCACCTGGTCCTCTCTTGCACATTTTCCACATCCCCTGCATCCCACATTCAGATCTCAAAGGGTTTGCATTTCAGCCCACAGACTGCGGGGCCCTTTTTCAGCCTGGGCAGCTCCTCGGTGATGGACGCTTCACCCTCCTCTGGAATTCTGTCCCGAACTTCTGCCCCGCAGACATCTAGGTAAAGATGGATCTCACCACGGTACAGTCTCAGCAGAGTCCCCCGAGAGGGACTCTTTCTGTGGGACACCTCTGAGGGAAAATGTCATTCTCTTATTAGAAACTCTCACCCTCCAGTCACCGACTGACTCACCGACTGGGGAGAAGCCAGGAAACAATCAGGTGGACGAGCTGGGGGACACCTCCGCCCTGCATGTGTTCTGTCCCGCAGGGCAGAGGCAGCCTTCCCGTGTCTGAAGGCAGAGCATGTCAGGCCACGTCACCTTCACTGTCACCGTCACCGTCGCCCGCGTTCCCACACATTTCCCACCAGGGGACCCGGGAGGGAGTGGGAGCTGCACTTAGAGCTGATAAAGAGTACCTGTCTCTTTTTCTTTCCCTTAAAACTCTCCCTACAAAAGCCGTGTTCTATTCAGCCTGCCATTATGCTAAAAGCTTTTCCTTGGAAGACAATAGCTGTTCTCAGAAAAAAAGGTTCACATGGGGTCCCCAGGGTACACGGAGCTACCAGAGGCACCTGCCGGGTGGGGACTTGTCACTGGTAAGTGGTTTTAAATGAGCCCAGAGTGGAAAAATACACAGTTACAGAATTCCCCTTTTGGCTCCTTTGCAAATCACTTTCCATCCTCCCCTCCCTGGCCTTTGTCTCTGTCAGAGACACCCGATCAGATACGAAGAGCACAGCTTGTCTTCATGGGAGGCCGGAGGAGGCATCAGTGCTCACGGGAACAGATCTCCTTTGTGGAAATCTCTGCGTCCCCCCCCCCCCCTGCCCCGCAGAGGCATGTGGGGCCACGTAGGACGAGGGGCCTGTGAATTTGAAAGCGGGGAAACCCCGACACACCTGAACCCTGATTTCTCCCTCAGGACTGAGGCTGAGGGATGTGAGCCCTCCTGCTCGGTGACCCTCTGGCTGGTGGCAGAGGGCGCTCCGGACCTCACCTCTGGCCTCTGGTTCATCATCTTCATTGTTTCTGAAAAGCGCTGCTTCTGACAAACATTAGAACTAAAAGCAAAATTAACTGCAGGAGCCTAAAGACTTCTATGGAAATTTTTAATAAAAGGAGCTAGAATTAGAGAAATGAACTGTGCCCTTTTCTTGCCACAGGATTTTCATCTCTTCAGGCAATCAGGGCTAGGAAGCATGAGCGATATTAGGAATATAAAGATAAATTTTTAATCGTTGTCATGGAGGCACTTCTTTTGTCTACAGGGGATTTCTGTGTGTGTGTGTGTGTGTGTGTGTGTGTGTGTGTGTGTGTGTGAAAGAGAGAGAGACGCATTATTACACACTAAGTTATATCAGAACAGGGGTAAACAAAGATCAGTGGACGCACAGAGACAGCATTTATCTCTATGGTGAAATCAAAGGGGGACTAGTCCAGAACCATAAGCATAAGCTGTGTGAATCCCATGTCTCTGGCCAGCCTATATTTACACAGCTTTGCTTGTACAGAAACCTTGTTTGGGATCCAAAAACTACTGAAAGAACAATTTGAGTCCTTCTCGAGGACATGAAGTGACAACATATGGAAAACATCCATTCCAACTTGATTTAGTTTTTCTTCATCGTCAGTCTGCACTCGCACCAACCGTGGTTTGTGATACTATCACCTTCTTTCAATGTAAGCCCTCAAAACTCTATGAAAGGCCCGCGTTAGTGGCTTAAGTCACTGGACAGTCCACATACGTCCCAGAGACCTGGGTGTGCGCCGCAGGGCTGGGTGAACAACTAAGAGAGCAACTAGATAACATAAGTAAAATGCTGCCCTCCCCGAACTTGTGTGACATTTAGATCAGTTGATTCTCTTTTTCCCCCACTTCTCATTTTGCCCAGTGACCCCAAGACAAGGAAGACCTAGAGTCCTCTATTCTTCCAAGGTCGGTTGGGAGGAGTGTGAACTGTTGTCAGCCTTTAGTGGAAAACCTTTGCCTCTACCCTCCCACCTAAGTATTTGCCTCTGACCAAGTTTCTACGTGATCTCACTTGGCTCTCATGGTTCCCTTGTGAACAGAAGAAGGAAATAGCTGTTACCCCATTTTTAAAATGATGAAAATGAGATTTTAGTGTCCAGGCCATTAGTGTGAAGTTAGACTTTGACATGCAGAGAAGTCTTTTCAAGTGAAAAAAAACCCGCATTTGCAGAGTCAGGGGACCTGCACAGGATGCTGTGAGGATCCCTGGCTACCATGCTTATAGGATGGGCACTGACCTTAGGCCGGGGCATAAGGTGGGAAGCTGTGTTGGTCTGGATATTAAGCCCCTTACTTTACATGTTAGGAAGTTTCTCCCAAGGGCAGTGATGAGCTAATAGGAGATCATTAAAGCAAAGAAATGCCAAGATCAGATTCTTTGTGGAGGAAGATGCTGTGACAGAATGTGGCGGAAAGTCTGGGGTGAGGAGAACAGGGCGGACATGGAACCCAGCATGGAGGATTGCTCAGCATTTAGACCCTAGATTCAGACTCACTGGAGCTGTTGATTTGGCTCTGCCATTTATCAGCTTTCTGCCCTTGGAAAAGGTGCTTAAACACTCCATGCTTTGGTTTCCCCATAAAAATATTCTGGATAATGGCAGTATCTCCTCTCGGGGTGGGGGGGTGGGAATCTGAAGATTTGGAAAATGCCTAGAAGAGATCCTGGTACATAGTGGATGCTCAAGTCATTTCAACAAGTGATGAGGGTCCCAAGGAAGCCAAGTCTGTGAAATGGGAGAAAAGGGTCTACATTTAGAGCAAATAACTATCTCAGAAGTGAGAGGTTTTGGTGAGTAACCGCAAAGAGGGATAAAGAGCAAGGAGTTGGAATATGTCTATCTTGGGTGATGGGTGGAGAGTTTGCTGCCAACAGAGGAGCAGAGGAGAGAGTCAGACCATTGTGAAGGGTTAGTGACTTCAGTTTGGGGCTGTTCATTGTCAGAGGCCTGCAATTATGTAAGAACTCTGGCTTCCCATAATTATGAAGCTAATATGCTATTAAATCCTTTCCATTTCAGAAGGAAATAGAATAAATTTTGTATTAAGGGAATAATTTCCTCAATTTTCAAGTATACTGCAAATAAGCTCTATGTGGTTCTCGTAGTAGAAACGTAATATATTTCATCAGAATCCATCTCAATGTTCTATAAAATGTTTGAGATACAATAATTTATGTCTTTCAAGGCAATTAACTGTTTACAGAGTGTTTGCATATGATATATTGTTCCAGGCAACAGCTTTGTGAGTTAACGAAAAAAGGAGTTATATTTATGATCACCATTTTTAGATGATGAAATTGGCTTAGATTTGTCCCCATACCCCGAACCTTGAACCCTGTGACTCTGCTATCCATCACCTCTTCTAACTGCAGGATAATGGCAGAAAATCCTATACCTTTAAGATCAAAGTCCCTGTATGTAAATATTGGTTGTTTTAGACCTCAGGTAATTCACACTAGACCTCTGCCAGGAGGGAGCAAAATGTGCCATTGTGGTAACGTTAATGAACTTCGTAATTTTTGTAAAATCTAAATTTTATCGCCACTGTAAGATGCTGTGCATCTTCCCTACCCCTATGGTATCCCTTTGTCACCCAATATCCCTCAGTCACACTCACCTCCCTTCTATTCCTTGGACACAGCAGCCGAAATCCCTCTCCGTCTCCGGTTCTGCGGTGCCCCCGGCAGAACATTTTCCTCCATGGTGGTTCGCCATTGGTAGGTTGGTTGATTGCTTCCTGTCGGGTCAAGGAGGCCTTTCTGTGTCACTGTATCTCATGTTGTTCAACTTCACCCGCCTGGAACCTCTTTATTACAGGACCTGTTTTCTCTCCTTCGCCCTGCTACTGACCCCGAGCACAGACTGTAGTATTTTCCACCTCTGTGTCTCTTGGAACTAAGACCCTCTGCACAAAGCAGGCACACACTAAACACTTACTGAAGTAAGCAAAAACCTCTGTTCTTGCTTCCATCTACAAGGCAGAACCTCTATCGTCTCTTGAAAAGTTACCTCTGTCCTTGTCATTCCTTGCGGGTACCCAAGCCCTTGTGGGTCACTCCAGTTTTCTCTGATTTCTGCACTCCCCTTGGTGATCGTCTGCCATCCTGGAAAAAAGAACTCTTTTTTCTGCTACTATACTGTTGGGTTTCCAGAGAGTTGCTGGATGTCATATAGAGAGGGGATTAGCTCTCTCCAGCACTCTGTGCCACACCGTGACATTGCTTGGTGACAGTCTCTAAGTCCCTGTAAAAGAGCTGCTTCTTCAAAAGTTGGGCAGCAACCAGAGAGTAGCCCACGCCTTTGTGACAAGGCTTCTCTCTCTCTCAGGGTCCCAGCACCTAAGACCCCAGAACTTAGCCCAAACTCTTCATTTGACTTCCAGTTTCAAACAGCTCTTCCATTCCTGTCAACTCATGTTCCGAAGGGTGAGTCATCACCCACCTGCCAGTTCCCAAAATAGCCAAACTCAGAATACCAGGCTGTGCTCACCAGATGATAGTCTGATGCACGGATTTCATCAAACATCACAGCATGACCACAAGTTTGTTATTCATATATCCATCAAGACAAATATTTTATCTAACGAAAACAGAATGATGGCTTTTGACTACTTCTATTATATGTAGACAAAATAATAAACCATGCTGAAAAAGATAATACCAGATTTAAGATAGTGATTCCATCTGAGGATGGAGGGAGCAGAAAGGGGAAAAGGAAAAGGTCTCAAATTCTTTCTCAATGAAAAAGTATTCTAAGGAAAATATGACAAAATGTTAACTTCTAAAACTGAATGATAGGTACAGAGGAGCCTGTCATCTTATTATCTGAGTATCTCCAACTGTATTTAGATTTCATATTTTAAATTTAAAATGCCAACATGTCATCCTTACTTTGAAAAAAATAGTATATTAGAGCAAAAATGTGAACATGACCCCAAATTCTATTACTCCTCCTCAGGCAATTGCTGTTAATATAAGTTCCATGTTCATTCTTCAGTGTACACACACACACACACACACACACACACACACACACACACACATACACACAAATACATGAACTCAGATATACTGATCTTGGAATTTAGATAAAATTGATTTAAGTTAGTTTTCCTGATAACTCTGTCCATGGAAGGTCAAATCTCTTCCTCATGAGTTCTGATACAGCCTCATCAGACTCTGCCACCCATTTACACTCCCACAAATAGCATGGGGGATTTCCTCCATGGCCTAATCAAGAATGAATTTTTCAGCCTTCACCACTATCCTACCTGCTCATTAAAAGAAATTGGCCCCTCCCTCTCAAAATCCCATTTCAATGTTCCTTGGAATCTCTTAGAACTTAGTTGGTTCACATTTTAAAATGTTACTTAAGCACTTAAATACTTTAAAATTGATTATTTAAAAAATCATTTCTCTTGTTTTATTAGATGATGTGTCTTTCTAAGGGATTTAATAGTAGTATTTTTCTTTGCTAGACATTGATTCAAATATTTGTTGACTAGAAAGGACAGTTGGGCATATGTTTTTAGCCTGTTACTTTAAAATTAGTTAACATTTTTGCTAATTTTTTATAGAGTCCAATACAACAGTCTTTCCCCTTATAATTGTAAAGTAACATGTTGGGGATGGGGTGGGGAAATACCCATTTTTAAAGATGATAGAAGTCAGATCTAGTGAGTTAAAGTAACTTGTAATGGTAACATAGCTATTAAATATGAGCCAGACATAGAAATAACCAAAGTGCTTTGTTTTTCATGTAATTCTTATAATTCATATAACATATAGAGATGAAAAGGCAGTAAAATGAATACCAAGTATATACTACCCAATGTAAGAAATACATCATTATATTTAGCTTCCTTAAATTCTGTGTTTAATGGTCTCTCGCTTTTCTTTATATGTTGTAATCACATAATTATATAGTGCTCTAAGTAAGCTATTGTTGAATGTGTCTATTTGGGGCTTCACATAGATGGAAACATACTATACAGAGAGATTGGTTGGTTTTGTTAAAAAAAAATCTGAAATTGAACCATGTTGACATATTTGAGTTGACATCTGAGTTATTCATTGTTCACTGCTATATAATACTCCTGTGGAGGTATTTAGGTCACTACCAATTTGACCGTTGATGGCTATTTGGAATTTTTCCAGTTTTTTTTTTTTTTTTTTTTTTTTGCTGTATTACAAACTTCTATGAATCCATGAATAAGTTCATGAGTCTTGATGTATAGCAAACATTTTCTATGGTATATACCTACCTAAATATGTAATGTTAAGATCATAGATTATTCTCATTCAATTTGGTAGTGGCAGTGTTCTCTAGAATGGTTTCACCAATTTACACTCCCACCAGATTGCGTGAGCATGCCCATTGTCTCACCCCTTTCCCAGCATTTGGTATTTGTCTAACTTTAATTTTTGTCCATTTAGTCATGACATCACATCACACTATGAGTTTAATAAGCATTTGCTTTGTGCTAGTGACATTAAGCATCTTTGCATAGACTTTGAGACTATTTGTGTTTTAATACATGCCTATTTTATCTTAATTTTGTGAAATAACACTTATCCTATTGGATAGTTATTTTGATAAATTCAATATAGAATATATACATCTGTGTCTAGTCTACTACTTAATCTTTATCTACTGTATTTTGCTGAGAGTATTGGTACTTTTACGTCATATTTTAGGATTAGGTTTAGTGAGATACACATTAGAGACAGTAATATAAACCATTTTAAGGTATACGGTTTGAATTACTTTGAAAAACAAATGTTTTCAGTCATGTACAAGCACATAATAAAGATACAGAATATTTTATCTCAGAATTTTCTACAAATACATTGTTTTATTCAATGGTGGCTGATACTTTTCTTATCAACATTGTAATGAGATATTATTTGAGGATCTGCTATACTTTACTTTGTATTTTCCTGATGATTGATATTAAAATATCTATTCCAATATTTTTCCCATTTTCCTGTAGGATTGTCTTATAGTTGAGTTATAAGACTTCTTTATTTTGGATAAAAATTATTTACGTCTAAAAATTTGGTGACATTTGAGCCTTTTATACTTAGGGTAAGTGCTTTATGTATCCTAGACAAGAATTATTTGTTCATTCCCATTCTAGCAAGGGCTATGTTTGCCCCTCATAAGCAGGTATCCATGTCTGTGGATATTTTTGATGACTGCAGCTGGGAAGATACCTGCTATCATGTAGGGTTTAGAGGTCAGGGGTGCTGATAAGCATCCTGCAGTGCACAGGGAAGCCCCTTAATTTCATGCACTGAGCTTAAGAAACCTTTGCCTAAACCAAGGTAACACATTTTCTCCTAAAGTTTTATAGTTTTTAGTTTTACTTTTATGTTCCTATAAGTTAATTTTAGTATACATTGTGAAGTATGAATCAGAAATAGTGTTATTTTATTTCTTAAAAGAGCCTGTGAGATTTTTGTGCAGAATTGAAATCCTAACATTATTGAGCTTTCCTATTCATGAACATGGTATACCGCTCCATTTGTTTAGACCTTCTTTAATGTATCCCTTTAGTGTTTTGAACGTTTTAGTAAAAACTTATCACACATCGTCTCTTAGATGTATTCCTGGTATTTTACTGTTGGATGACATCATAAAAGGTAGTTTAAATATTTTATTTTTTATTGCTAGTATCTGAGAATATAAATTTTTAAAGTGATTCCTTGGTTTCCATGACTCTATTATTTTTACTTTTGGCAGTTTTATTGGTATTTAAAAAAATTTAGCATATAACACATGCATGTCTATAAATTAAAACCATTTTATTTCTTTGTTATTATATATGTATACACACGCACACACATATATGTGTATTTATAATACTGCCTAGGAACTACAATAAATATTGAATAAAGTGGTAAGAGGAAATGTTATTTACTTTGTTCTTGATTGCAGGGGAAAACTAGTATTTTGCTATTAACTTTGGTGTCATTCATAGGTTTTCTTAGATGTTCTTGAGAAAATGATGTTCAATTTTTAGCTTGCTGAGAATTTTTATCATAAATGGATGATTATGATTTTTCTTTTAAAATTTGTTCCAATGGTGAACTATATTGATTCTCAATTATTGATCTGCTTTTGCATTTCTGAGAAATGTTTCATTGGGTCAGCATATATTTTTACCCTCCATTTCTCAGGGATATTGGTCAGTGTTTCTTTCTTCTTGCAATATCTTCACGTAGTTTTGGTATCTGAGTAATTCCGGCTTCAGCAATGAGTTGAAGTGTTTTTACATTGTGGTATTCTGCATGATGGCATCCCAAGATGCTCAAGTGCTAATCTCTGGAGTTTATGAATAATGATACCTCACCAGGCATAGACTTTGCTGTCCTGATAAAAGATCTTTCATGAGATTATCCTGGGTTCCTGGAATGGGGACATAATGAGTGTCCTTATGAGGGTGGGGTAGAAGGAGATTGCAAAGATTCATGGAGTAGAGGCAGAGACACAAGGAGACATTGGGCTGCTGTCTTTGAGGATGGAGGAAAGGGCAGCAACCCAAGGGGTGCAGGAAGTGCGGCTCGAGGTGGTGGAAAGGTGACTGATACATCTGCTCCTGGACGTGTTTGTGGCTCTAGTGGAAGTGACCTCATTCTTCTCTACTTCACAATTTAAAACTAAGTTTGTGTTGTTAAGTTATAAATTGTGGTCATTTTGTGGGAATCTGTTACTGTGATCTAATACCTATGACTAGACGCTGATTCCTATTACCCTTCTTATTTTTTTCTTTCTATTTTACTTTAATTGTTTTGAATCCGTTTTCACCCAGATCTTTTCTGTCTGAAGAACTTTAATGTGTCATGTCTTATTGACAAGAGCTTCAGGTACTAAGCTAAGCTTTTAATTTTTCTGAAAAAGTTTATATTGTAAGATACTTAGTTTCTGAGTACAGAATTTGAGGTCAACAGCTATTTTTTTCCTGCTTTCATTATATTAAAGGTCTTCTGACTTGCACAGTGGCTGGCAAGAAATAAGCTATAATTCTGTATTTGCTTCTCCCCATGGAGTGTTTTTCCTCTTATAGCCCTCAGGAATTTCTCATTATCCTTGGTTTTCAGCAGTTTGAGTATGACCTATGTAGGTGTGATGTGTGTCTGTCTGTATCATCTTTATCTGTCCATCTGTCTATCTACTTGATTATCTAATCATTTATCCTGCTTACAGATTTCTGAAGATGCTTTTGTCCATGATCTTTTTTTTCCATTAAATTTTAAAACATTTCAGTCTTACCTCTTTAAATATTTATCCTGCTTCATTCTCTCTTCTCATTCTGGGGCTCCAATTTTATGTGTATTAAGCCCTTTTGTATTGGCATCCCACAGTGAGTGCTTTGCTTTAGCTTTTTCCTTTTTGCTTATTTAATTTTGTAGACTCTTACTGGTCTTGCGTCACATTCACTGATTATTTTGTCATCTGCCCGGTCTCCCAATAATGCCCACTGAGAGCATGCATTACATATTCTAGAGTAATTTTTAAACTTTTCTAGCATTTCCATAGGACATTTTTATAGTTTCCTCCTTCTTGCTAAAATTCCCTGGCTGTTCATTTTCATTTCCTTGATTTGGTTTGAGACTCTTTCCCGTATTAATCATATTTATTTTAAGGTCCCTAATTTGATCATCTTAGAGTTTGAATCTTCTCTGAGCCTGGTTCTGCTTTATTTCTTGATAGTGTTGTCTGATAGCATGTTGGCTGTTCAATCTGTATAGACAGGTGTTAAAGAATGAGATCAGTACCATTGCTGCTTGGTAACAAGGGGTCTGCCTCCTTGGCAGCGTGAGGATGTGGGAATCTGGTCAGGAGTGGGTTTTGTTTTTCTTGTGACTCTTAGATTGACACCTGCTTCAGCTTCCTCCAGGGATGGCTGATTGTAACCTTTAATTAGTGTGGGACTAGTTCTCAGTGACCTGTTTTCATGAGGGGTGGGGAGGGGGCAGGGTGGAGGGGAGAGGGGAGGGGAGATAGAGAGGAGTTTCCTCTGTAGGAGAGGATCCCAAGGAAGCTGCTGGGCTTTCACCTGATCACCAGCAGCAAATGACCACCTGCTCTCCTTTCCCACCATGTGTACACGTGTGCTTGCCCCCTGCTCTGCAAGTTACTCAGAAGCGCTGGCAAGTGCATGTGAATTTCCTATATATACGCTCAATTCCTGTCGATGGGGCTTTCAGGAATTTCTTTAAAATGTACCTACTTCTGTGACAGTGCCCCATCCCTTTAGACTTCACCTTTGCGTCATTACTTATAGGAACTTCTCTCTCTGGGGAATGCAGCTCACCTCTCTGCCTGGTGGATTTCAGTGCCAGCAGGTGCAGGGGAAGTCGTGGTGGACGGATAACTCAGCTTTAGTTTGTTCACGATTAGGTGGGAGCCATAGTCTCTGGCGGCGTCCTCCATGTGTCCTTCGAAAAGGTTGTTCCAAGTTGTCTGTATTCTTCTATTAGTGGGACTTTTACTCCTGGAGCTTTCCACTTAACATCCACTTCTCTATGGACATTTTATTTGTAATTATTTGATTTTTCACTTCTAGAAATGTATTTGACCCTGTTTCCACATCACTGTTTTGGTTTTTCAGTTCTTATCCCTTGTTGATACCTCAGCTTCCAATTTCTCTGAACATGAAACAAGGTCATTTCACGTTTCCCCCCGTAAATCTACAATCTCAGGTGCCTGCTGTTGTGATGACTTTTATGTTGTCTCTGCTCCTCCTCACGGGCCTTGTTTCTAGGTTGGTTTGGTGGTTTTGATCAGCGAGAACATTGTTGAGGCCAGAATTGAGGCTTCCTCATTTAAGAAAGCATTTACGGTGGTGAGCACACACAACAGAACGCTACATGTCCCTACAGTGATGAGATCGCGACATCTTCAACGCTGCGGGTGGCACGAGAGGGGTTATGTTAAGTGAGATAAGTCAGGAGGAGAAGGACAACAACTGGATGATCTCACTCATGCGCCGTATGTAGAAACTGGCAAACGGATAGAACAAAAACTAAACCTTGGACATTGGTGGGGGAAGGGGCGGGGCGATGGGAGAAGAGTGTTGCAGACCCAGTGGACACCGGTGGAAATAGAAATTCAGCGGTAGATGTGCTGCTGTTACGATATATTTGATGACAAGTAAATTTAAACACATTTTAACACTATTTTGTAAATCAAAGTTAGCTCAATAAAAAAATAAAATAGAATTTCTAGATCCTTCTGCTAGTCATCTGAGAGTGCCAGAAATTTAGATGACTCTATTACTTACCTTAAATTTGGGGGAGGCACATATGGATCACAAATTCAAGTTTGTACAAGAATTTGCTGATAGTACATTATATGTTCTGGGAAACAATGGACAGTAAGTCATTCTTGTTCTCCCTTTTCTGTGAATTGGGAGTGGAGCCCTCTGGGGTCTCGGTCATTCTCTCAGGCTTCCCTGTGTGGTGCCCCCCCATGGCTGTCCCCACTCTTCATGCCCCTCATCCACTGTGGACTTGAGACGGAAGCTCCAGGTCTCCCAGGCATGTGGACTCCCTCAGGGGAAAGGATGCTGGGATTCTTGCTTACCTGTCCAGGTTTCTTTGGTCTCACTTTGGTTTCTTTGTGTCTACAGTTATCCTTTTCAAGCCAACTCAGAAATGCATTCTGAAAAAAAAAAAAAAAAACACACCATTTATTTGAGCACATTGGTTGTTTCTTTTGGAGGATAGTTCAGAATATTCACGCCTTTATTCTGCTGAGATGGAGGCTCCCAGTCCCTGACCTTTCCATGTTACACGCAGCTCCTTTCCATTAGAAACCAAAATGAAAGGTTTTTTTTTGTTTGTTTACTATAATAGATTTCCTGAATTTGAAAGTCTGCCTGTGAACCTGAACGAGTCTATCAGCTCTTCTATATTTAGGATTGACAGTAGTCCTGCAGGCAGAGTCCTTTTTCCCAGATATTTGTAGTAGTTCTTTCCCCTGAAGAATTTTGCTGAAGTCATATGTTGATATTCTGAATTAAGAATCAAACCCAGGACCAGGTTTTCTCTAGGGCTTCTGGTTTTCCTTGCTCTCATGAATATCAGCAGAGGAATGTTTTGTTACTTGGCTTTTTAGATGACTGACCTAGGAACCTCTCCAGTCCGATCATCTCCAACATCAGCACCAGAAGCCTTGAGAAGACCAGTTATTGAATGTCTCAGCTAATCTAGAGTCTTGCTTGAGGTGTCTTCCATGTTCCTTGTTCCCCTGAAGCTGGTAGAAATTCTGGGGTGTTTTAAATTGTCACTGGCAAGTCAGGGAGACTTAGTGTGATGGACAGTGAGTGGTTTGCAGTATAGCTGGCCAGTGTCCCCATGCTCTCAAATTGCCAGGATGGAGACACACATTAGAACTGGAGATGGACCTTAGCTCTTATTCACCGTGAATTCCCGGACTTGGCATTCCTCGTTCCACTCTGTCAGGGGCGAGCAGGAGTGACCGTGACAGCAGGGACCTCCTCCCATCCCCACACACTGTACTCACGTCACAGAATGCTTGCGGGGAGGGGCTGGATTTCGTGGAGGAACACGGATGTGAACTGAGTAGCGTTTCCCATTTTGTTTGCGCTGGTCTCTGGCTCTCAAATGGACTTGTAAACAGGAAGTGGTTTGGGCAGATAGGATCTTGTGAACAAGAGCCTCCTGAGGACTTAGCTGGGAGACCACGTCGCTGCTTCTAATCGCAGGAGGGATTCAGCCATGTGGGTTAGGGGCTGAGTCACTGGGCATGTGAACTGCCTGAAATGTGGTCATTAAAATGCATGTGCGGGACCACCCTGCTAACGAGCAAGTGATGGGGTTTCCCCTCAAGCTGGTGTTGCCTTTTCAGCAACAGATGAGCGCATTCAGAGCTTATGTGCCACCACCCAGAGGGAGCCGCTGGTGTCCCCGTGTCTGCATGCACTTCGCCTGCTGCTGATATTCTGCGGCTCACTGAGCTCCGAGCCCAGGTTTTGCAGGACGAGGGCAGCCTCAGCACAGAGTGATGTGCATCCAGGTTGGAAAGGCCGATTCATGAAACTGACAGGAAAGCCCTAATCAGAAAGACCAGCAGGGATCCCCGCTCCCCGACGCTTCCAGGCTGTCACCAGCAACCCCTGAGGCAGGATTATTGGGCTGAGCAAAAAACATTTTGTTCAATGCTTAACATAAATAACAACCATCATTAGCAATGTGACAAGTGAGAGGAGGGCCTGCATGTCGAGAGACAAGGATTTATGCATCGGGTGCTCATGAGCGACTCTGAAAACTTTCAGCTGTTGGGGAAGCTGCTTTCAGCTTCTGGAAGATGCTCCTGGAACCTCGTAGAGGAAAACATGTGCGCCTCTGGTTTTCAGTGGGAGGGAGCTTCATCTGAGTCTGGGAAAGGGGTGGGGGGCACCCAGGATTCACACTTCATCTCAATGTTTTGCAAAGTTTTTCTTTTTTGAGGCTGAGTTTTGTTTTTAAATGAAGACTCGTGAGTGCCTACCATCTTCGTTTTGGTCTGTGGTGCAGACTTGTGTATTCAGAGTTTGAACTCTGGGAAAAACCCAACAACAAAGAATAGGACTGAAGTGCATATTCAGTCCCCTAAAAAGCATACAAAAATGTCAAAGGAAGAATAAGACAATAAAAGCATAAATGGTAAAAATGAAACAAAGCACTAAAGATTGCTGCATACCAGATGGCATTCATGCTTGTGATCGAAGAAAAGCACAGCCAGATCGTGTGGTGGTGTCTGTTATGAAAAGCAAGAATCCTTATCTTAATTTCTTTTCAATCAATAACAACTCCTAATTCACAAGGAAGAGGAGTAGAGTAGAAGCTGTCTTCCTTTGAAGGAAGTGGTGATGTAATGATTTGGTGGGCAGCGTACGTAGTTTAATTAAACTCTCTGATTAAATCAATATATATCCAACAGTTCAGCCTGGCAGTCAGCTTAATCTCATTAAATGTTGTTCAGGCCCCAATAATTGATTAATAATACATTATAACTTATGAATTATTGACTTCAAGTTATTATAATTGTGCCTGCTTTGTTCCGCAGCACCTGCTGCCACATGTTAATTATGAAATGCTCAAGCACTTGGAGTAACTTGGGAGATAAAGCTGATGGGGTTTTTAGTGAAGTAAGATTATCTGTAGTTCAGAGTTGGTCAGAATCAGCGAGCCTTCCTCAGCCCTGTAATACTTCAGAAAAGAGAGCAGACAGTTGACCCTTTGAGAGTCAGGACTGAGAATTAAGAAGGCAGAGCTGGGGGGCACCAGGGCCAACCTGGGCGGTGAACCCTCCAAGTATTGGTGGTGTCAGAGCCCTTGCTGGTGGATTCGGCTTCTTGAGCAAGACCCTTCTTCACCAGGAGGGAATAGGGTCTCTACTCAGAGAGATGGGCATGGCCATTGTCAGTGTGCTGGAGGAAGCAGCAGGTTCTCAGAGAGGAAGAGAGACTGGCAGTGTGAAAGATATCCTTAGGCCTTGGAAGAGCTGCAACTCTTTGCAATTCTAATGCCAAGGAAATACACTAACTGATCACTAATTGACACTGGGAACTATCTTTGCTTTCAGTGGAGATCATACCAAAAAATTATTCCGAGAAAGGATAAGTATTACGTAACTAACTGAACCAGGCACTATATGTAGATATTAGTCATGCCATCTTGAATTTAGTGCATCCATTGTGGAGGTTGGGATAGGCCCAAGACAGATGGGGAATTCTACTGGAAGGATGGATGCTCTCCTGGTTGGAGATGGGGACATGGGAGCACTTCTGGGACGTGCCCTCTAGGGGACGCTTGGGCCCCAAAGAGGATCCACCCCACCCAAACCAGGTTGGTCCCCATGTTGCTCCCCTTGTGTGGCTCTACTGGGCAGTTCTGCTGGTTAGTAGACTCTTATCCCAGAGCCCCAGTCAGGAGAGAGTCACAACAGGACTTGGGAGTGAGTCCACACAGGAGGTCAGACATAAAAGGAGGGGATACTTCCCAAAGCCAACGTGACTTTTAGTAGCACAGTGATGCGTATCTGATGCTCAAGAGAGTGAGGTCCCAGGCGGTTGTAGAAGTCCTGTGGCACCTTCCTACTATGTGTCCTGCAGCCTGCCTTGAAGGGTGTGGGGCATCCTGGGAAGTGTTACCACCACTCCCTGGGGGCTCCTGCTCACAGCTGCAGCTGCTCCCCTTCAGTGCTCCTACATAAACTCTCGTTTCGTCCTCCTCGTCTGTTGTAGGCTGAAGCGAACTGCCGTCGTTGGCTGCCATGCACTCAGGGTGACACAAGCCTTCTGAATCGAGGGGCACAGGGTGAGATTCACATGGAGGCAGGTCACCTGAGTGTAATGTCAGCCACTTTAACCCCGGATTGGGCTTTGGCGTCACTGGTCTGCAGTCAGGCCTGCACGTTCCTTCACAGGAGAGCTAGGGAGGCGGTCAGAGCGGTGTCGACTTCTGGGCAGCCTCTGACTTGACCAATCTCACTTCTTTGTAAGATGACAGTGATATAGTTCCACCTGGCAGTGGTGACATGAGAGAGGTGGTGCGTATCAAGCACCATGCCAGCACGCGTAGGTGCTGGGAAGAATGGCTGCTGTCTCCCGCTCTCCTTCCACGTGCGCACGTGCTGGCCTTCACAGCGCGCCGGCCAAGCAGGAGACAGCAGCCTTTCCCATTGGCAGTCTCAGACAAGACCGAAGCAGGCGGGAACTAGCATAACGAGACATCCCAGCTCAAACAGATGAAATTTCCCGGGGAGCGGGGAGCACCGATTTTTGTTAGACCCATTTAAAAAACCAACGTTGTAAAAAATGAATTGTATTGAAGGACTGTCGCATCCTACCATATAGGTTTAAGGTGTGCCTCAGAGCAAACCCCCGTCTGTACGTAATGCATGTAAGTTCACCACCACTTTAGCTCTTCTTCGCCACAGTTGATCCCCTAAGGACAACTTTTGGCCGAGACTGAAACAACAAGAGAAGCAGACGTGTCCAATGTTAGCTTGGACCATGGGTTTCCTCCTGTCCTGACCCCTTTCTTTATTCTCTGACTTGACTCCCGTGGGTGGGCCCAGGGCAAAGGCCTGAGAAGCCCTTGCTTATTTAGGGTAAAGGGTTTAGGTGCAATGCCAGGGCACAAGTGTCCTGAGAATACCGTCTGAGATCTCTTAGTAGAGTTACGGCTACTTCCGAGTTGACATCAAGTCCTGTTCATTTTGGAAAAAAGGACAGTTCCAGGGGCCGCAGACCATTCCCTGAAATTTCCTTTTATTTTTCAGCTGTGCTTGATTCATTTTTGTGAGCCCGTCATACAGTTTATAGGAACAGCACGCCCATCCGTGCTGAGAAGGCAGACGCACTATCGGCAGAACATCAGGATGAAAAGATTGGGCTCTGAGGCACCACTGCTTGTTCTCACGCTGCTGTTCTGTAGTTTGAGTGTCTCTCCTCTGAGAAACGGTGGAGGGACCCACATTACAGGGCCTGGGAATCCAGACCTTGCCTTTCTGCAGCTGCTCTGCGCTCCCGCTCACTTGAGATGGTACCTGCGGGCTTGGGGGCATGTTCCTGGAAAGGAGACACTGGATCAGAGGGTGTAGAGGTGACAACCCACTTTCCGTCTTGTCCTAGTCTGTTTCTCTGACCGCGCCGACAGCCTCGGGCCGAGATATCCATGGCCAGTCTTGATGTGTCCTCTCCGTCTCCCTGGGAATGGGGCCGTGATCTCTGGCCGGTTCTTCCCAGGGAGCTGAGCTGAGGACAAACAGAACACCTCTGTCTCCTAGCGGCTTGCTCGGCCCGTCTCTATTGCCGTATTTATTCGCTGCGTCACCAACATCCAGTTCAGAACCGTCAGCCTCTCTTGTTTCCTCTCAAATTTGTCTTTCTGAGGACACACATGAATTCGGATCCCCAGTACTTCTCTTCAAGGGAGTGTCTGCACAGCACTTTCAATCAACCCAGGGTGTCTGGCTCTCCTGTCTCCGTAGCAACAAGCCGTGATGTCACAGACAGAGGGTGATGACTTCAGAAGGGGGTTGGGTGGCAAAGAGCAAATGGGCTTTTGGAAAAAAAAAAAGAAAGCAATGTATTCTCCACTGAGATTTCCTTGGTGATAAAGAACAAGGGAGAGATAAATAAAGATGCTTCAGAGAGAAGAATTGTTTCCAAAGAGTGTCAGGAATTTGGGGTGGAAATAGCAAGGCTGTGAGCACAGTTCACGTGCTTTCCGACGTGACGGGTGATGAATCTGCACCCTCTTGGGATGGCGCGTACATGCAGGGCAAGCAAAGCAAAGCTTGCAGAGGCTGGGGACCTGGCAGTGACTGTGAGGCAGGCTGGGACTGGCGTTGGGGGGACGGGTAGCTGGTGCTCAGAATTAACCAGGACGGGGGTGGCAGACATTTTTTATTGTGTCTGATAGCAAATGCTTTTGGTTTTGTGCGTCACATGGTCCCTGTCTGGCTTGATGACACACAAGCAGCCACCACCAATCCATAAATAGACGGGCATAGCTGTGCACCAGTCTGGTTGTATTTGCGAAACGAGGCGCGGTGGGCAGATGTGACTCGGGGAGTATTTGAGAGAGAGGATGGTAGGATGTGATGCCATGTGTCATGGGAGGGTTCTTCATGACAGCAGCAGCACCAGCCTTCCTCCTGGCTCATGTGTGGCGGTGTCGTGAGCGGGGAGAGTTGAAGGAGACTGAGCAGCCGGCCCCGCTCCTCCGCGTATTCGCAGCCATTGCCCGTGGGCCTGCTTCTTGGGGTGTCCTGTTCAGGGCACTGGGACTGCGCCAGTGCACTGACCTCTGTCATCGAGTTTTACGTTCGAGTTAGCTGTGCTAGCTTGGCCAAACCAGTTCTCTCACAGGGAGAGCTTTTGGATTTTTAAAGTCATTAGCTGTGTTAGATGGACGGCAGTACCATCTATACTGTGCGTATGTAGTGCTGAGAGCATAGAAGAAACACCTCTTTCCCCACAGCCCACTTTTAAAAGCAGAACATTGCCAGCACGTGGGAAGCCCCCACGTCTTTCCTAAGTCAGCCTTCTATTTTCCTTCAGAATTTTGTGCTAATTGGTTTTTTTTTTTTTTTTTGGAAGGA